>QANU01090013.1:0-11958 GCA_003254905.1 Nissolia schottii
CACTGGAATTGCAGCAGTTGAAGAAGCAGTTGGAAGAATTAATGGGGAAGCTGAAACACCCTATCTAGCTAGTCCAAGCTTAAGTCACAAATCTGCCGACTAGGTTGTTATCTCTTTTGGTTGGGATAGTACTTAGTCCCGCTTATGAGTTTAAAAATACAGTTACCCAAAAATATGGAACCAATTTTTGACTTTTCTTTATACGTATCCTAGTACAAAATATGAGCCTGGTTCTTGATAGAACATATATTGTGAGTGGTAACGTAGCATACTTAACTGATATTAATTAGGTATATTTAACATTCATAGCAACCAAAGGTCCATGCCATATATTCACAAATAGTTACACATGTAATATTATATATGTTACGTACAATTACATAGTAGTACACGCATATAGCCTATTGACTAAGGACTAGTGCGAGATCTCTATCGTAACTCTGTTTTCCTTATTCCTCTGTCCATCTTCTTCAGTGCTGCTCATCCTTGTATTGCTTGCACTGTTCTGACATCCTCTGCATCCTGGTCGTGCTCGCCTAGAACCATAAAGGAGTGGGGGATGAGAACACTGCGTTCTCAGTGGGAAACCTTAATCGTCGTAACTCATTTCATACTCAATTATGATTCTGCCGCTCAGGGGTCTCTAGGTGTCACAGTTACACTATGGTCCTACTAGTTATTAATATCCATACTAAGCCTGAGCAGCTTTATCTATATTACTAGGTGATTAGGAAACCTATTCTTCATTATCTATGTCATTTGTTTGCTACTCTAATCCCTAACTTTTATACTGTCATACAATTCCACATAGCTACACTATGGTATCAAAATCATCATCATTTTGTTGAAAATCATTTTACTCCCGCGGTATATGAAACACCCCTAGCTAACTATTTACCGGTACATAGTAAACAATGCTCACTAGGTTATTTTCTTCTTTGGTTGGGTTACTTTTAGCCCCTACTTTTAGCTTGGAAAATATTTCTTACTTGAAAATATGGACCCATTTGAAAATTGTTCTGTTACTGTATCAGTTTGCAAATTAGGAGCCGTGTGTGATCAAGGAAACATATATATACAAATACTAACGCACTTGCCAGTTAAGATGGTGACAAGCTGGGGAAGTATAAATATACATATAAGCACAACCTCGGCCCAATATATAATTATACATTGTTTATTAATAAGTAATACACAAACAATTAACAAGAGTCGTAGGTCATAGTACAAAGTATCTGTCAACCTATTGCGAACGTCTTCACTTGGCTTCGACTGGGAACTGTCTTGTTGCGGTCGCTCATCGATCCCTTCGCTTTGCATACCTGGACCCATAAGGAGTGGGGGTGAGAACGCTTCGTTCTCAGTGGGAGTCTCTCGCGTTATCTATCATTCATTACTCCATTATCTTCCAGGCCACCCAGGAGATCTCTAGGTGTCATGCATGCTAAAATCCTATTGATTATTATCTTTGTCTAGGTCCTGAATGGCTTTATCTACTTTACTAGGTGATTGGATAACTAACCTTGTCATTACTTAGGCTTCGTGCTCATTAACTTGACGTTACTGCTAAAGACATAATAGTCGTCTTGGGTCGTTCCCTTGACAATACATAATGCATAACCATATATCCGTACATACATACATACATACTAATGCATAACCATATCTATACTCATACATACATACTTGCATACATACATACATTCATGCCTTTGCTCATACATATAAATACATAGTGCATGGGGGAAATTTGGGAATCTCTTACGCATACTGGCTCACCCGGGTTAGCGTCCTTCTTAGTCCTTACACCTTTGTAACCGTGGTCTCGGATTACAACCTCTTTCTTGCCACTATTGTATCGACCCGACAACGCTCTTTACCAGTATGGTAGCTAACCATGCAAGGCTCATAGGAAGTAATCATCGAATACAATAAGTGCAACCATCCCCTCTTTCTAGAATGGCGAGGGATCAAACCTATGTGTGATCAGGCGTGGACACGCTTAGATCGGCCCTATGGTTCGAACCGGTTCTGTTCTCTTTCATCTTTAAGGGGCCCCCTTAGTTCTTGTTTCATTTGTACAGACCTATGCCTGTTTTACATATATGGGCCTATGCCCGTTTCTCATCGTGATCAGGTCTCTTTCCCTGCATTGCTCATAGCCAATTCATCTTGCTGAATTGGCGAGGGGCGTGTCTATAAGAATTTGCCACGAGAATAGGGATTTCCTAATCATATAACTATTGACTCTGACTGAGGCCAGCCGAATCCTTGGTGATTGGCGCCTTAGTTCTCTACTTTATTTCCTAGGGTTCAATTATGCACCTTTAAATTTACGTGGATACCTCTAGTGATCTAGGGTCGTCCTAACTCTTATGACGGCCATTCCTCATGATGCATGCTCTTGTTACATAAAAGTACACATAACTATGCACGTTGGACCCCATAGAACCTTTAAAATCATAAGTTTCCTGTGAGCATTCGAATGAACAGGGTTTTAGCATTCGATTGATTCTTTCATTCGAATCCATGGGGAGTGCAATCGATTGAAATCCTGCTCAGGCTTTCATTCGATTGAAAACCTCATGCATTCGACTGAAATCTCTCGGGAATTCATTCAAATCCCACAGTAAGAAAATCGCCCCAGAGAGCAACTTCTCCAGGGGTTTTCTGTGCGTAACATTTTCATCTCCACAGTGATCCAATCAGTACAGTTATGGTTTCAAAACCTCAAAATCCTCACAATCTAACTCCCACAACTCCTTTCCTATAGTTTGTACAAAAAGGTTTTTCACTCACATACACATAAATGCATATAAATAATCATTAAAAAAATCACATAGACAGTGGGTTTAGAGTTACCCACCTCGAAACGAGTTTCTGAACCGGTAGAAATGAAGAGAAAAATATCCTCTTCACGTGGGTGTGCTCATCCTATTTTTTCGGAGCCCGGTAGCGCTACCGCGATGTGCGCGAACAGAACCGAAACAGAGCAAAATAGAGAGGGAAATGAAGCAGCAGGCTTCGGTTGGCTTGCCTATTTATAGGCAGCCTCCCCTTCTACTGTGCTTGATATTTACATATGTTATTAATAGTATATTATTATATTATTATTATATTTCTTTCTCTGTTTCTCATCCTAGGAGGGGATGCATCTGTACATACATGTTATTACATATATATAATATATTTTGCTGATCGTTTCTTGTCGGGGGGACGTATATACATATGTATATATTATTTATTATTATTATATTACATCTTATAGATTACATATTATATATATTATATACGTATATATATGTATACGTTCGTAGTGGCCATCCGGCCACTGTAAGTATTATATATATTATAACTTTATATTATATATATATTATATTATATTATATTATTACATTATTATTTTAGAAAATATCTTAGCATAGGGATAACCATTAAGGTTTCCTGTACAATTTCGATCACATTTGATCGCTAGTCGCTCGTGTAGAAATATCCTAAAAATATTTCGGGCACATATCCGCGACCGATTAATTTCCCTGATCATAGTGGTATGTCAAGTTAAGGTATTCGTGAATTTATTGCCCGGAGGGTGATTTTCACAGATACCATAGGTACCTACCGAAATCCCGGTTTTCGGCGAAATTTAGCACGGACCTTGCGGCACCCTCTGCGAAATCGAGAAATAATTATTTGACTGGCATTTGGAAGCAATTAATTTTCCAAATAATTTTTCCAGTCCCAATAATCGCCTCTAATGTGCTTTTAATTACGCGAAATTATGATTTAAGCGAAATTTCCATAAGGGAAAAATTCGGGATGTTACAGTATAAGGCACGCCTTATTAGCGGTTCCACCCTCGTCCCTTGCAGCTGTGGCCACACCGCTACAACCACACTTTCAGCCTGCATCGTGGCGGCCAGGTCACGCTAACTTGAAGGATCTCACCTGGAAGGTCTTGACCCTGTAATTCTTACCAACCACGACCGAGGTGACCATCAAAAGGATGGCGATGGGGTCGGACCTACAACTTGACCAGGACTAAGACCTTCCCCAAAAGCCGAGCCCTCGGCCCTTCTAGAAGGGGTTTTTCCCGTCATCATCATCATCATCATCATGTGCACAGCTCAGTATTTGATGCAACAGTTCATATATAATAAACACAGTTCATCATCATCTTAAAGCAATCATATCCATTCATCATCTTAAAGCAACAATTATAACATTATAGCTCATGTCATCATCTTCATCATAGTTCTTGAAAGATCATCATCTTATATCCTAACATATAACACCACATAATTATAAGCATCTAACATACATCATATCAAACAATCATCATTATATGACATTAGTATATAACCTCCTATCATCATAAACATTTAACACATGTTATGTCACTTAACTTGTAGATATATCAAAACTGTTCATTAATAATATTCAGCGGATCCATGGATAATTGCAAGTGGTCTGGAAAGCTTTTCGTTAAATTATGTAACCTTGAATCTTTAGTCAGGCGGCTCAGTGCAAGCTCTAGCCCGCTCAGCACACAAGGCCACTCAACGCATACCTAACGAAGTCCGCTCAGCGCATAAGGCAGCTCAGCGCATACCTGACGAAATTCAGCTCAAAGTCTTGCAATTTTCCATGTTCTGCATGGTTACTTATGCTTCATTTTAAGAGAGTTCCTCTTAATATTTCCCATCATTTTTAACACATATAGATAACATAATTTCATACTCATTATCTTCATAAATATAAACAAATGTAAATCCACAATAAAAAACTGACGGCATGGACTAAAAATGAACAAAAAATTTTTTATAGGGACTAAAAACGAACAAATTTTTTTTACAGGGACTCAATCCAAATGAAAAATATTAGAGGGACCAAACACAATTTTTGATATTACAAGGACTAAAAATTTGTTTAACCCTTAAAAAATTGGGTTATGCCATGTGGCGAAGTTAGATAGGGAGTAAAAATTAGCGCTGTCCAACCCAAACTGACGGCAGGGACTATAAACGAACAAAATTTTTTTTATATGGGCTAATTCTTAACGAAAATTTTCGGAGGGACCAAACACAAACTTTTTGATATTACAGGAATTAAAAACTTAATTAACCCTTTTAAATCTATCAAATTTGTCCACGTAGTTAACAAATGTCAATCAAATTAGTCATATGCACGTCTACCTTAGGAATTAATTTGATTGACATCTGTTAACTATAGAGACGAATTTGATCGATTTAAAACTATGAACACAAATTTAATTGATGCTGTAAACTCTAAGAGGTTGATTTAATGTTTTATTCATCTTTTACCCTTGCTACCGCAAAATGAATGTCCATAATGATAACACATCAATGAAGATTCCTCATTAATTCATAATATAACAGTTGGCAGTTACACGGTAAATTTATTGACTAACAAAACCATTTTCTTTAACCAAGTATTATTAAATAACTCATTACATGTCAACGAAACTGAGAATAACATATGTAACTCCATAGTATTGTTAGGAAACTGGCGTAGTGCATAAATTTTGCTTCACCCTCTTGGCAAGCACCTCATATTTTGCCACTGCCTAATGTACTCATGACCATTGTCCTCTAACTCATTATATTGAGGGAGTAACAATCTTTGCTTGTTTAGAAGAAAAAAAAAAAAAAAGCTTAACCAGACAGATATAGTGTATGCAATGAGTAAGATGGAACTAGTGGAGAGAGTTGTAGTTGCTCCTGAGAAATCCACACCCAATAAGCGAATGTTCTTGTCAAATATTGACCTGTCCCTTGTTGTTTACCAAGACTCTGTCTCCTTTTTCGATCCCCCAAGTAGCCAAATGAGCTTCTCCGAAATTTGTAACAAATTATACAGCGCACTCGGTAAAGTTCTTGTGCATTATGACTTTGTGGCTGGTCGGCTCGTGCCAAGTTTGGAGGAGAATCATCGGTTCGAAATCGATTGTAATGGTGCTGGCGTTGTGGTTGCTGCTGCAAGAACTGATAAAAAGTTGTGCGAACTTGGTGTTATTGCTGCACCAAATCAGGAGTTAAAGGAATTGATTGTTTTCTTGAAAGAAGAAGGTGAAGAAGAAATCGACCTGAAAGACAAACCCCTTCTATCCTCACAGGTTGATATCAGTTCTTTTGTGTTATAATGCAAACTCTGTTGCTTCCTTTAGCTTATACCTCTGCATGCCAATGTTTTTTTAAAAAGACACATTAACTAACTTGATCGGCTCACAAAATTTCTTCCACATCCATCCAATTTAATATTTTCTCCGACTGTATGGCTAAATGCAAAGGTATAATAAATAACCTTCGGTTAAGCCACACAATCTTGATTTCTATTTTATTAGCGCCCAAAATATTATTAATAAAACGAAAAAAAAATTGGAAATAAGTGCTCATTTTAGTTACGTTACTTGTTGCTATTACATTTTTTCAAAAATGTTACATGTACACCCAATTTCATACACCCACACATACACCATTGATAATGCACAAACTCTATTCTCACGAGTGCACAAACATTACAAACTTGTAAATGATACTCTCAACTATATTTAATTAAGTACACAGACATTACATGAGTTAAAGCACAAACTTTATGCATATAAATACGAGGTGTATGTATGGTGTATGATTTTTGGTGTACCTGTAGCTGTAGCAGAACTCTACATTTCTTTTTTTTTTTGTTGTTTCGTGACAGCTGACACAGTTTGCATGCGGAAGTTTGGCGCTAGCTTCTCGCTACAACCACTGCATACTGGACGGCATAGCAATCAGAGATTTCGAGGTGAACCTGGCAGCACTAACGCGCGGCGACTCCCTCGTCATAGTTCCCAATTCAGACAGGACACTGCTGAGAGCTCGAAACCCTCTAAAGATAAGCCACCCACATTTCGAGTATTCAAAATCCACCGACGCCGAAAACGTGTTCAGCGCTCGCGGTTCCAGCAGCGCCAAAACCGCGCGACCCGAGCCGAAAACCAAGGCTCGCGCGCTCCACCTGTCGCGCGAGCAAATCGCGGGCTTCAAAACGAAAGCCGCGCAGGACGGCGGCCTAAAGAACGCCACCACGTTCCAAGTCGTCGCCGCGAAAATATGGAAGGCGAGGAGCGTCGCGACGAAGATGGCAGAGGACAAGGTGTCCACGATGCTGTTTCCGGTCGATGCCAGGAAGAGGGTCTCTCCGGAGCTTCCGAACGGTTTTGCGGGGAACGCGCTGGTGCCTGGCTTCGCAAGAGCAACGGTGAAGGAGCTCATGGAATTGGAGGATGCTCGCCTTGTCAGGAAGGTGCAAGAAGGGATCGAGAGGCTGGACGACGAGTACATTAAGTCGGGGATAGATTGGTTGGAACTGAACGGAGGGGTGCCTTGCGGGGAAGATAGTTTCTCCTTGGTGGCGTGGTGGCGATTGGGGCTGGAGGACGAGCGTTTTGCGTGGGGTAGGCTGAAATGGGCGACTCCGCTAGCGGTTAAGCCTGGTTTGGTCATGCTGTTACCCGGGCAACAAGGTGAAGGGGGGCTTAGTGTATGCCTGGATTTGCTTGAGGATCAGATGCTCGAGTTTCGCCGGATCATGCTAGAAGCTTGAGATTATTATGTTGTTATGCATTTCTATGAGTTGGCCTAGGATATGTAGTCAGTCAATGCCACAATAATAATTGTCGTAGCTCAATTGATGCGATGGAATATATATTCTATAATAAAATTATTTTGCACTACCCTTACTTATTATATTTTACCGGAAATATCATGTTTTATCAATTTAGTTCATCTTTTTTAAAAGAAGTTTTAATTTCTGTAGTTCTTCAAAAATTATTTTTACTAGGGACTTGCTCGTGCGTTTATGATATAAACCTTGTTATTGAAGTTTTTAAAAAAAATATGATTATGATATTATTAAGTTTATATTTAAAATTGGTAAACACGAAAAAAATTTAAAATGTTTTATGATGTTATTTTGATAAAAAAAAAATTATTACTATTAACATGTAAAATAGTTAAATATTTTGAAATTGAATATCATATGTTTGGTTACTTTGAAAAAAAATATGATTTTTATTATTTGAAGAGGAGAAAGATAATTAGGTTTGCGGTCAAAGTTGGTCTAAGGTGAATAAGGAGATGAAGTAGGTTAGTGTTTTTTTTTTTTGGAACATATATTGACATCCTAAAAAAAAATCAAGAAATAAAACATTAATGCGATGAACAGATGTAGAAACTTTTTAAGATTGACAAAAATTTCAATATAGACAATATTCATATAGTATAATTTCCCTAAAAATATTTCATGATTTTCTAGCATGATCTTAATTAAATTAATCTATTCTTAAATGTTGATGTACACATACAACTGTATATGTTTGAAGACAGATCTTCTAATAAATAACGATATTAAAAAGAATATGTCTTCAACAATTATTTATAGTCATTGTATTACTGTAACTTTAATGACTAATAATAAAAAATATAATATTTAGTTAAACATATAAAAAATATAATTAAAAAAATGCAAAATGAAACCTTTAAAAATATTAAAATTATGATTGTTAAATTATCATTTAATAAGTATGTTATTTGAAAGAAAAAAAAAAGCATAAGTTCATTCATAATAATAGATAATTATTCAAATAACATAATAGAAATATCATAAATATAACATAGAAAAAGAACTAGTAAAGCAAAAATGTTGCATAAAAGAAAAAAAACAAAACACACACGAAGGTAATACAATATTAAACAATATCATTTATAAAATATATTTGATAGGTGAAGAATTATTGACAAAAAAAGAGTCCATTGAAATAAACATTACCAACAACTCAAATTATTTAACATACACCGAAAAGAATAATGTTAAAAACTCAAAGTAAAACACAACACAAAAAAAACAAAAAAGAACTCAAAGTAAATAAAAAAAATAGAGAAGAAAAAATGATCTTGCATATAAACACTACACCAAAAAAGGCTTTTTGCGGCGGTTAGAAAAGCATTAGCGGCAATTCTGAACCGCTACTTGAAGCAAACCTTGGCTGCGATTATATGAAAGATCATTGGGTTGTAAAAATCACGGATCTTCAGGTCAGACCGCTCTGCGCGAACCTGGCCTGTAAGCTTGGCGTGAGCCTAGCGTGGGCGCCTAGCGTTGCTCATGGTCAGGACGCCTGGCATGGCTGGTTAGGGCGCCTGGCGTGCTGATTTCCCCAGCGTCAGTTTCGTAAACTTTCTCAAAATTTTCGTCCCACACAGTTCCAATCAGCACTGTTATATTTTTTTAACATCCAAACTACTCAAAATCATTTTGACAACTTTATCCCTTTATTTTTCACATAAAATCTACTACGTTATATTTTCACATAAACACACATAAAATATCATAATAAACCACATAGACAGTGAGTCTAGGATTATCCATTTCCTAAAGGCTTTCTGATCGATGGAAAGTGATGAGGGAAATGTCCTCTTCACGATGGTGTGCTCCTCCTATTTTTCCTAGGTCCGGTAGTGTAACTGCGATGTGCTCGAACGGAACCGACAGAGTAACCTTCTAATTTTCTTTCTTACCTTCTGAAGCATTTGGGGGGGTATTTATAGGCAGGGCTAGGCCCCCTGCTTCCGTTTTCTTTTTCTTTTTTTCTTTATTTTTTTTGTAAATTATAATATAATATTATTATTTTAAAAAAATATCTAGCTTATGGATAAGCTTCAGGGTTCCCGGCTCAGTTTCGATCAAGTTTGATCGCTTTTGGTCATTTTTTGCGCATGTACGGATATCCTAAAAATATTCCGAACACGTATCCGCGATCTACTAATTTCCCTGATCATAGCGGTATATCAGGTTAAGGTATTCGTGAATTTATTGCCCAAAGGGTAATTTTCACAGATACCTCAGGCGCCCACCGAAATTTCGGTTTTCGGCGAAATTTAGCACGGACCTTACTACACCTCGCGAGATCGAGAAACAATTATTGGACTGGTGTTTGTAAGCAATTATCGTTCCAAATAATATTTCCAGTCCAAATAATTGCCTTTAACTTGCTTTAAACTAAGTAAAATTAGGGTTTAAGCAAAATCTTCGTAAGGGAAGGTTCGGGATGTTACATGTCACTTGTCCGATTCGACGACAGCTGACTCCCCAGACGCATGACGATGAAGCAAGACCTTCCATGAGCCAACAAGGGCTATTCACCATCACAAAGTCCACCAGGGTATTGGAAGAAGAGGATGACTCACCGGTCTACAATTCCCTGGCAAAAGAAGAAAAGGACGTGGATGATGAGGACCCAGGGGAGGAGGAGGAGGAAGCAGAAGAAGAGGATGAAGACCCAGAGGAGGATCTAGAAGAAGATACGTGAAGTACTTTGTGAAAGNAAAATACACTAAGGGAAAAATAGGAAATACACATAGCCTAAACCCCCTAAATCACCCACGGCCAGCACTTCCCCATGCCAAACCCGAAAATACATCTCCCAAAACATACCAAAGTTATTTCATTTCTCCTTCCAAAACTTCCAAGACTTATGCTTCTAAATCCATCAAGCTTAATCATCATCCTTTGTTCTTCATCATCATAGTTCACTCTCAAAATCATCAAGGAGGCAAGCTAGCATCAAGGTGAAGAGTTTCTCTTCAAGTGGAAACAAGAGAAACAAGCTCCAAAACCATAAATCTCCATAACCTAGGTTTTGTGCTTTCTTGACCTAGGAACTTCAAGCAAGCTTCAAGTCCATCTTTCCATCACCATAATTCATTCCTAATCATCTAAGGAAGGCTAGGAAGAGTTGTTGGTGAGTTTTCATCATGTGGTAAGAAGTTGAGCTTCCATAACTCATGTTTGTTCTAATTAGGTTAAGTTATTGTTTTAGGTCAAGAAACCTTCAAGTAAGCAAGCAAGGCTTGTTTCCTTTTCTCCTAGCATCAACAAGTTCTTGAAGAAGTGGGTAACCCTAGTTCCTCACCTCTTTGATGGTGGCTAAGTGTTATGTGTTTGTAGGGTCTTGTGACCTGGATTAGATGTGGTTATTATGCTTGAATTATGTGTGAGACTCATGTAGGGTTCCATGGAAGCAAGGAGAGAAAAATGGAAGAGAAGAGCAATTCGATTTTCATGTCTCGAACAGGGGCCGCTGAGCGAGGTCTCAGGCGCCGCTGAGCGAGACATGGCTTACGTGGAAAGTTGAAAAGATATTTTCAAATTAAGGCGGTGGAAGAAGGCTCGAGAAAATTCAGCTGCTGAGCGATGAGGTTAGTACCGCTGAGCGATACCACCTCTATCGCTGAGTGGAGGAGCTCAAACCGCTGAGCGAAGAACAGTTTTCGCTGAGCGGCTTGAGACTAAGGAAAGCTGATGGCACCCTCTTGAGGCTCATAGTATGGTATTGATGCTGTAATGATGATTGATAGTTGAATTGGATGCACATGTATTCTGTATGTCATGAAATAGTATTGACCATGCATGTTATGTGTACTTTATGATGAAATCTATGATATGTCATGCATTCATGAGACACTTAGTTAAAGACGTGATAATAAACTCAGAGATAAGTAAATATGCTGAAATGAACCATAGGGAAACCAGTATGCCATGCTGCAGGTACCATTAATGCTGCTGAACTAGGGCCAATGCCCAATGCTGCTGAATAAAGGCCAATGCCCAATGCTGCTGAAATATGGCTATATGCCCCATGCTGAAAAAGGCTAAATGCCTACACGTGAGCCACTATGATCCCACTTCAGGAAGTCGAGGTGTAACACCCTAGCTAGCTAGCTTACGCTTAAGTCGCAAACCATGCTTCACTAGGTTGTTATCTACTTGGTTGGAATACTTATAGTCCTATATTAACTTTAGAAAATATCTATTTACTCAAAATATGGACTAATTTAGAACTTTTTACTTCCTTTATTAAAACATAAAGTATGAGCCATGCGTGTGAATAAAGACAATGTA
>QANU01090047.1:2795-14298 GCA_003254905.1 Nissolia schottii
TCTAGCATTAACAAGCTCTTGAGGAAGTGGGTAACTCTAGTTCCTCACCTCTTTGATGGTGAATGGTTGTTATGTGATGCTAAGTGTATGTTTAGGATTATGCTTGATTATATGCTTATGTATGTTAGCAATTTGGCTAAGCTTAGGAAGACAATTCTGAAGGGTCTTGTGACCTGGATTAGATAGGATTATTGTGTTGGAATTATGTGTGAAACTCAAGCAGGTGCCATGGGAAGCCAAGGGGAGAAAATGGAAGAGAAGAGGAATTCGGTTTTTAGCTTTCGCACAGGGGCCGCTGACCGGAGTCTCAGGCGCCGCTGAGCGGGCTGAAGCCCACGTGGAAAGTGAAAAAAGATATTTTTATGTGAGGTGGTCGAAGAAAATTCGGGAAAGTTGCAGCCGCTGAGCGATGGGGTTAGTACCGCTAAGCGATACAACCTTTATCGCTGGGCACAAAGGCTCAAACCACTGAGCGAACATCAGTTTTCGCTGAGCGGCTTGAGACTAGAGAAAACTGATGGCACCCTCTTGAGGCTCATAGACTAGTATCTAATGCTGTATCTGTGATCGTTAGTTGAATTGTATGAATGTAGATGCTGTACAGGAAAAAAATGTACTAAACATGTATATGTCATGTAATCTGTGATGATATCTGTAGCATTCCATGCATTCATGATACACCTAGTTAAAGACATTAGAATTAACTCTGAGATAAGTAAAGATGCTGAAATGAACCATAGGGAACCAGTATGCCATGCTGCAGGTACCAAAATGCTGAAATGCTGAAAAGGGCCAATGCCCAATGCTGCTGAAAAAGGGCCAATGCCCAATGCTGCTGAAACAGGGCAAATGCCCAATGCTGAAATCGGCTATATGCCACATGCTGAACAGGCCGTGATCACGTGAGCCGATTATGATCCCACTTCAGGAGGTCAAGGCATCCTGAATGTGGAAGCCCGCCACAGGTGGTGTCGAGATGGCATACCTGGAGGTGTGCGGTTACCACGCCTATGCATTGTCGAAAAGGGGCAAGCTTAGGTGGGGGTACAATATATGCCCACTGTCGAGGGGTCCCGAAGGGGTACATGGCAGGTGGAAGCCCACCGCAGGAAGGTCCAGACAGTGTCGGCCTACACTGAGGGTGCGAGGTTATTCCGTCATACTAGTGTCAACAGAGGACATTACTATTGTGGGAATAACACATATGCTGTTATGCTGTTATATTCTGTCATGCACATGCATACTCTGTTAACCATGTTTATTCTGCTGAATCTGTCATGTTTATGCTGATGACTCTGCTAGACACATTCTGTTGATTCTATTATGGTTATGTTAGATGACGATATGATACATAGTCTGATGATTTTGTTATGCTAATTGTATTCGAAATGTATTCTGTTATGCATTGTGATTATTCTGATTGTGTAGTCTGCTATTCTGTCGTACCGTCAAGAGCACGCTCGAGACGGTTAAGTATTTTCACGAAATGTTAATCAGCACGAGAATGTAGTAAACAAGAGTAGTTCCCATATCACACATTAAAGCAGATAAAGCCGTTCAGATAGGCCAGATAAGAATTGGTAGGATATGTAGTATGTATGTTCACCTAGAGATCTCTGAGCGGCCTGAAGTCAGACATAATCTGATACGAGATTCAGGAACTAAAGTTATTTCCACTGAAAACCTACCGTTCTCATTCCCACTGTTTTATGACTTCAGGTACAGAAGATGAGTCTTATTTTGAGGATGCAAATGAGCCGCCCGATGAGCCATGAGCGGCTATGATTGGATAAGCTTAGAGAGAGAGATAGCTATTTAGATTTTTGCCAAGGACATACTGAGTAGCATTCCAGTAGTCCTTGTATTTTGATGTGATGTAGTTTGACTTATGTATTCAGTACTTCAGCTTATGTATATGAGATGTATATTTTACTTACTGTGTATACCATGATGTGACTTTGTCTGATGGACCACCTGAATACGTATTGAATGTTTTACTATCTTTCAGTTACACGTTTTGTTATATGGTTCTTTCTGGCGCATGGCTCTATTTTAATAATTATGCAATGTAAATGTAAAGTTTAAAATCGGTCCTTATTTTCCTAAACTACTATTTTTGAAAGATAACTATGGACTAAGGTATTCCGACCAAGTAGACAACAACCTAGTGAGCTTTGTTTACTACGTACGGGTAAACAGTTAGCTAGGGTGTTTCACACTATGCTTTTGGGCATGAATTCGGTGCACACTCGTTGAGTTGAGATGTGCTGGACCAGTGAGCATCGGTTCTTTTGAGGCTGATCACCTCAAGGTTCGCAGGGGTCAGTGGATAGCCATTTCGCCCGGAAGAGATGAGGCACGACGTTGCTTATGGTTGAGGGTTTTGCAAGTTCTTCGAGGAGTCGCGAGTAGCAACGGGCCACTGAAACCCTGGGAACGTGATGAACGCGGCACTAACTGGGTCGCCATGTAGCCCGAGGTGAGCCGGAGAGTTGCAAGGGTGAGGAGAGCAAGGGAGAGGTGCATGCAAGTTCCCGAGGGAAGAAGGGAGCAGGGAGCCAGGGAGGAAGAGTGTTAAAACACTTAAGGAAAAATATTTCAGGATTCATTCGAATGTATCATTCGAATGCTTCACGAATCAAGGTTCATTCGAATGCAGGCAGGCGGCTCATTCGAATGACAACAACAGGATTGTCCAAATTGCAATGCACTTTGCATTTCTGCATTTCGTTGTACCCCGGTACCTTCCTATCTTAGTCCAACACCTCATTTGGGATTGAAATCCAATGGGCGCCACGACAAACTTCTCCGCCCCGGGAAAAACTTGTTTGTTATGAGTTTTTCCACGTCCAAAGTCGATTTTTACCAAATTCTCGAATCCGACTTCGCCAACATGAATGCTTTGGTATAGACATGGTCACGGACCTGACCACGAGCTGTTACGGCCGCGACGTCCACCAATGACCCTTAAATGCCCCGTAATGAGGCGAAATTCCATGCACACGCATAACCGTTGCAAGTTAAGTCAAGCCCACCTAGGTGGCCTCCACTCAACTTCCAATAGGCATGTAGGGACCAGCCGAGGGTTAGGCAGGAGCCATTACCCCAAAAATTACCATTTTGCCCCTGAACCCTAATTTGACCCTAATACCCCCACAACTTCGAATTTCTTCCTTATTCCATGAACTGAGATTTAATTTCCCTTAACCCCTCCCTAGACACTATGCATAGGTGCCAATGAGAGGTAGGGAGCTGTCCGGAACCCTAAATTGCTGCGTGTGGACGAAAATGCCCTTTGAGCACATAAGCGAGCCATAAAGTGTGCTTTTCACATATATCGATTAAGATTGAGACAAAAGGGGATAACATAAGCATTGTATTAATAATTAGCCACATAATTACATGAGTTAGAAGCCAACCGGACCCGTTACAAATAAAATTCCCAAAAAGCCCCTAACCCCTTTTAGTTACAAAGTGTCCTTAGAGCTAGCCTATACAATCCGAAGATGCCTAAACCCTAGAGAACCCTACAAGCTCTACTCAGCCTCCTCAAGAGCAGGCACCAGATCCTCTTCCATGGCCGCCAGAACGAGACCTGAGGTCACAGCACTCCCAGCCGGGTCAGACCTAGACCACCCCAGGTGCCCGTAGACTGCGTCCAGATCCCGATCCATCCGAAGTACGTTGCGATCCATCCGCATCACCATGTGCTCAAGGCGCTCCAGACGCAACATGTCCACGCTCAGGGCGTCGAACCGACTCATGAGCAGGTCCATCTGCAGCGCCGAGAAGCCAGGAGCCATGGCCGACTCTAAGGGGCCAGGAGTAGCAGCAGCTGGATCAGCAAAGGTCGAGGGAGCGGAAGGAGAAGAGGGAGCTGATCTCTTTCTCGCACAACCACCCTGAGGTGCGTCATACGCCAGCTGGTTGTCGTCGGTGAGGGAGATGTGCATCTTCGCCAAGCAGCCGAAGTCAACCTTCTAAGTGACCTTCGGTGACCATTTTAGCTCCGCTGCAAAAAAAGAGAACCCAACAATAACCTCAATTAGTAAAAAACATAACCTGTTAGAAAACTAAAACGATCTAAAGGAAAGCGAAAGAACGAAGCTCGTACCTGAGAGAAGGACCTGAAAATGGTTGAGTAGCTCGATGATCTGAACGTCGTAGGGAAGCGCGTTGCCCCGGATGCGCGCTTGGCCCATGTGCTGCATCACAAGTAGGGCCCAGTTGAGCTCGTGGCCCTTGGCCAAGGCCCATAGAACTAGGCAGTCGTCCTTCGTCATAACGGAGTGATTTTCGTTCCTCAGGACGAGGGTGTGCGTCCGCAAGTAGTGGTAAATTCGCTGCTCTACCGGGAGACTGCTGACTTGTGGCCAATTCTTTGAGCTCTTGACGCCAAAGTGGCCGATGGTGTCCAGGGCCAGATCCTCCCCGAACGGAACCCCGACCGAAGTGAATGCCTACTTGGACAGGCCGGAGGATAGCTCGTGTCTGGTAGCGGGTATTTCGAGTATGGACCCAAACTGCTCCAGGGTCAACTCGATTGGAATGCCGCAGACCTCAGTCGTCAGCACGTTGTCATTGATCCGCATGTTGCTGTAAAACACGCGGACCAGGTGCGGGTAGACCGGATGGCTGAAGCAGACGAACTCCAGCAAGTCTGTGGAGTCAAGGAAGGTGAGGATATCCGTCGAGGCCTTCTCGAACGTCTCGTGATCCAAAATCTTGGGCTCCATGATGTCCCTCTCCTTGTAGTTGGTTTCAAAGTTGCGCCATTGCGCTTCCTACAAAAACCAATGTGGGAGGTTTTGCGGATATGGCGGTCCTGGGTTCTTGGACCGTAAGGAGCAGCCATCGTGTTGACTCATGGTGCAGGGAGTAAAGAATTCAGTTTTGGATAGAGAGAGTGGTGAGAGCCGCGGATAGGGGGCATGGAGGAGAGAAATTGAGGAGGAAATAGAGGGGAAAGCTAGGGTACAAGGTGGAGGAGAGGGGAAGCGCAAGGAATTCAGGTGGAAGGAGGAGGGAAAAATTTTTGCTCTTCTAGGGTTAGGGTTCAGTGGAGAAGAAGAGAAAAAATGTGGGAGAAAGAGCAAGAAAAGCGTTTAAAATGGCTTTAGACTGCACAGTTCATTCGAATGAAACCCATTGTTCATTCGAATGAATTAGTAAATATGAAGGCATTCGAATGCTTCAATTGAATGAGCCAAGAACTCTGAAAATCATTCGAGTGAATGATCATAAGGGATTCAAATGAGGTCTCTTAGGGATGAATGTTGTGGTTCCGATCGATCCCGGAGAGACTAGGAGGTTAGGGCATCTCGAGGAAACATTCCCGAACCCCTAAGCAGCCCGAAATAGTTTTGGAAGCGTAACGACGTTCAAATTTCGGGACAAAATTTCAGTAAGGGGGTGGAATGTAACATCCTGAGTCCCCATGTACGGAAAACCCGTCGACTACGCCGCCGAGAATGACCGGGAAACGTCGAGAAAGTGAGGGCGGGAGAATTAAACCTCCAAACCCCCAGGGATTTAAGGATACAGGTTAGGTTTTGTTGTCCCGTAAATTTTTCGGAGCCATCAGGCAAGTTTCGGCTCGAACGGGAATTGTTTCAGATACCGAAAAACACCCATGGAATTTCTTGGCTCGGTAAGAAAGTCCAAGATCCCTGGAGAAATGCTCTCGGATTGAAGGGAAAAATTAATGGATCACAACGGTATGTCCGGAATATTTTTAGGGCAACCGGGTGTGAGACATTTTGGACAAAACGCGATCAAATGAAAACGGAGGCAGACCAGGTAAGGTTTCTTAACCTTTCTATAGATAATTATATAATAAATAATAATGTAGTAATAATAATCATAATAATAATAATAATAATAATAATAATAATAATAAGTGAAACAGCAGCAGAAGAAAGAAAAAGAAGGAAAAGAAAAAAGGAAAAAGAAGGGGAAAAAGGTACTGTACGTGGCTATTTTTAGCCACGTAACTTTCAGAAAATTTATGTTACTTTCAATCAATTTCACAAAACACCAGCCCCATTCCAACAATCTCGGTTTCTTGCCAGAGTCTCGGAATTAGTGCAAGACCTTATTTCCCCTATTTAATTTGGGAAATCTTTACTAAGGAAAAAAGCGGGATGTTACAATCTATGTGAGTTATTAATGTGTGTTGATGAATAAAAAGGGGGGTTGGTGCACGGATGGAAAATAAGAAAACCATCAGAATATGTTACAGGTTAGTGGTAATTCGAATGCCACCCCAGGGCCATTGGAATGAACTAGGAAGGATTTTGAAAACAAGTGTTAAAAACCACGGGTCATTCGAACGAGTCGTGGAAACTAGCAAATTTTGAGGCTACAGAGGCAAGTCATTCGAATGCCTAGGCCTTGGACATTCGAATGAAACCTCACTGAATGATTCAAAAGAGAAAATGCCAGAATCATTCGAATGACCCATCCCTTGCACCATCCCAAGAGCTAAAACTCAATGCCATTCGAATGACCTAGGGATTCAGTCTCTAGTATCAAGTTTTCTTTATGCAATTGTATGTGTGGTACATGTTATGAGCTTTAACTATGTTGTCATGCATCATGAGGACCCGGTTCCCACTAGGACCGTAGGGCAACCATAGACCACTAGAAATGCAACGCCTAACCTAACCAAAGATCATAATTGAACCTTAGGGAACAAGGAAGTTTCTTAAGAAGGTTCCGGTCGACAAGGGCTCGGTATACCTTGAAGAAAAGTATGTAGTTATATAATAGGGAATCCCCTCTCTTGGCACGTCACACCTGACAAGCCCCTGCCAGTTTAGCAAGGTAAACTGGTCCAAAGATCAAGAAACACAGGTGTAGGCCTAGACGCGGGCTCTGCCCAGATGCACAAAGAAAGAAAGAAAGCAAAGTAAAGTTCATGAGAAAGAAAAGAAAGTTAAGGTCATCGGTAAGGGGCGTGCAAAGATCAAGTTAAAGAGCATGTCATGAAAGAAACAAGTCCACTCTTGGTGATGCCGTTAGGGCGGCCCCTCACCATCTAGCATGTCGGATGGTCACCTACTATCGTCGGTCGATGAAAATATGCTTGAGAGCATTAGTGGTTAGCTACCACTCAGGAAAGGAGCGCTGCTTAGTTGCCTACAAGACGGTAATAGTAAGTGGGTCGTAGCCGAAGGAGGACGATGGTCCCACGGACTACGAAGAAGAATGATTGACATAAAAGTAAAGAAAGAGGACGTGACCTCAGGGCACGTAAGAGAACCCCCAAGCCCATCATGCATGGATTGTGATTGTATGTCTGTATATGTACATGAATGTAAACGTATATATGGCAAAAGGCCCGGCCTGATTGCCCTAAGATAAACCCTAACGTTCCTAAGTACTGTACGAATAATGTTAAGAAGCTCGGTAGAGAACCCCTAACCCCTAGGGCAAAGATTAGATTATCCCTGACACCTAGTAATTTAGATAATGTCGTTCAGGAATAGCAATATTTAAAATGAACTAGGAAATGTAGAATGAGATTACACTTCGAGATTTCCTGAGCGGCCTGGATGATAACCAACCCAAAGAAAAGTAGTAACCGCTATAGATGCCCACTGAGAATGCATGGTTCTCACCCCCACTCGCTTATAATGCCAGATGACAGTGGCGAGTATTTCATCGACGGACCAGACGCGACCAGAGTACAGGTCACCGTCATGTAAACCCCGTACTAGGGCTGCGACGGGAGTACGAGACTGGTTGTCCACAGGTGGCCGAGGATCCACGCCTACCACTACGGTTATCCTAGACGACGAGGAGTCTCCACCGTACGAAAAGGACGTTGAGGTGGACCCAAACTCCCTACCACCTCTTACACGGCTGCACTTCTACCGCCGAGGATCGAGGAAAAGGGTAAGCCCTTTCTTCAGGCGTTGCCTGGCCCCTCGTACCCACGACGCCGAGGTAGGACCCTCCATAGCACATCGACATCTGCCATCGATTCCCGAGATTTCTCAAAAGGTAGAAGAGGACAATGACTCCCCATCCCTAGACTCTCCAGCATCGACCAGCGAGGATTCAAACGAGGAGGATCCTATGGAGCTAGACTCGGAGGAAGAAGAAGACCTTGAGGAAGAGCAGTGACAAGACAGTAGCTGAT
This sequence comes from Nissolia schottii, assembly GCA_003254905.1. Lineage (NCBI taxonomy): Eukaryota > Viridiplantae > Streptophyta > Magnoliopsida > Fabales > Fabaceae > Nissolia > Nissolia schottii. The sequence continues at coordinate 10,942 of QANU01090047.1, forward strand.
GAAAGCCTTTTTAACCACTTTCTAAGATCTTAACACAGCTTTGGTTTTGTCACAACTATGCCAAGCTCGTAGAAAGCTTATCTGCGCTTTTGTTGCTCAAATTAAATTTATATATATCCTACTTTACAGCTTTCAGATTCCAAAGGAATCCGATTGCAGTATAGTCGGGTATAGTCGAATCCACAGAGAGTTGCAAAAATACCGTTCTTGAGTTTGTTTAATCAAACAATGAAGTGAAGGATTTGATAAATTGATAGTTAAATAAATAAGTAAATAAACGACATAAAAGTAAATAGGAAACAAATCGGAGGTAGTTCCGGAGCTTGTTGGAATTTTTAATCACATCATAGTTTCATGCATCCAGTTACTTATTACATAGAACTATCGTTTGATTGCCCGCCACCAGTTCTTAACTTGTCATCACTTTCGCGCATGACAAGATCACAGGTTTCCTTTGTTAAACTGCCACTTTCGCACACAAGCTTAACAAAGTACGCCAGCATTAATCCAGATGTTAATACGGCTAACCTTAATTCCAGTTATGGCAACAAGATTAGATGAAATGGTTTAGTTCCGACTCTAATGATTGTAACTTTCGTTCACAACGTTCAAGTCTAGGATCTAGTTAAGCATAGCATTATTGATTTTAATTTGGTTATGACCTAATTAGCATAACTTTCGTTCATGTAAATAAGTCCCAAATCAAGAATCAAAACACTAAACAAAACTAGCATTAGGCATGAAATCATTCAAGCAAATCATAAGAAAAAGATAGATTCATATGTAATAGTTACATGGATACAAGCAAACTACAATAGTAATCAAAATCCCAACAAAAAGAGGGTTAGGAACCCATCTTACAAGAGAATCTCGGAGGCAAGGTTTAGGCACTTACCATGACACGTGCTCACGCCGTCATGGCCATGGCTTCGCCAAGCTTCCTCGATCTCCGGCTCCTTCACAAGCCTCGTCTTTGTTCCTAACCTAACCTAAACTAAACTAAGCTTTAAAAGTACAAAAAAAATGAAGAAGAATGGTGTTTGGAGGGGGGAGAAGAGATGGTTTCGGAATGGCATGGCCTCCTCTATTTATAGGCAAAATTTGGGTCCATCGCTCAGCGGTTTGGGTGTCATCGCTGAGCGATTAATCCTTTATCGCTGGGCGGCGGCGCGTAATCGCTGAGCGATTGTACTTTGCATTAAATGCTCGGCAGCTTTTTGCAGGCGGTGCTGACGTGTCGCTCTGTGATTGGCTGGTCCTAGTTGGCTCCAGCTGGCTCAATGATGGCGCCGGTGCAAGTGGCTTGCCGACTTACTATCGCTGAGCGATTAGAGTAATATCGCTGAGCGATTAGGTCTTGAGCGCTGAGCGGTTCTGTGTACTTCGCTGAGCGACGCCTTCGTCCAGAGTTTTCTCTTTTAATCTCTTTTCCAATTCTGCCCTTTTCTTCCCTTCTTCATGGGATTATTCTTCAATTAATCTACTTGCATCCATCTTCAAAATATATTATAAATCCTACAAAATAAAGGGAATTCATTAGATAATTCGTTTAAAACATAACAGATAAGTGCAATTTTGATATGTCAATTTTGTGTAAATTGGGCACTTATCACTCCCCCTGACTTAAAACCTTGTTTGTCCTCAAACAAGAGGTAGTAGAATTATTTCACAAGAGATTAATGCGTATGAACAACCAGTTAATGCAATGAATTGAAAAGTTTCAAACAGTTTCAGCTTAAGACTTCATGAACATCATAGAATATCCTGAACAAGTCATATGCACAAGTACTTGGATAGCATAAACAAATCACTCTATCCAATGTCTTTTCCACCAAGGAAATCATCATGTATGCGCACAACGGCCAGTGGGCCAATTTGGGGTGAGTGTTTACGCTCAATATCACCATTGAATTACAGCAATTTAAATTTGTTACCTGTCTCGCCATTCAATGCATGGTATGGTCATGCAAGGATCACAAAGGACTTTAAAGGGTTGTAATGGGGCTAGGCTACAAAGAAAAATTGGTTTTTCTGGGTATACAAAAATGAATCAAGAGAACATTGAAAACCAATCTTTTTGTTGTCGCCTGTTTTCTTTTCAACAATTTTCTTTTCCACCCTTTTTCTCCTTGATTTTCTTTTTCTTCTATCTCTTTTTCTTTTTCTTCTTTTTGTTTTGGGATAGAATGTGTTATTTTTTGCTTCTTGCTTTTGTTCTTTTCATCTTTTGTTTCTTCCACTTTGGCTTACCCTTATTTCCCCTGACTTGAATCTTTGCACATACTCCAATTTTAATGCTCTCTTAATCTAGAAATTAAGGGAAGTCATTGTTTTTCTTTTTATGGCTCGGGGATTATGAACAAAAATTTTCTCATGTTAGGCTCAAATGGGGTGGCAAAGGATGTTCCTAAGTAAGGTTGGTTTTATTTGGCCAAGTGGGTTTAAAGTCTAAATAACAAAATGCCTTAATCATCTCCTATTATTTCCATACAATTATCAAAATTAGAGACTCAAACAAATTCAATTGTGCGAAAACAATGGTGATTCTCTCTATCTCACTTAGTGTATGGCTCACTCCCTCACAAGGTTTAGGGTTTATTTCCTTGATTTAAAAACATCTTCAAGATTATGTTTATGCAAACAAGTATATCAATGCATATTAACATGTTCATGGTAACTATGCATGTATTCACAAGGTCTATTATGGATACCGAAACAATTCAATTCGTGATATATTTGTGTTCATGCATCAAACCAAGTAAAATAGACTACATTAAACTACTAAGGAAATTAATGAAGTAAGGTGTTAAAATTTAAAAATGCTCCCTGTTCATGGTGAATATCTTGAAGTAGCCTCGTTGATGTAGCCTTTTGTCTATTTTGTCTATGCTACTTCATCTTGCTTCAATGTGTTGAGGAGATAGAGGCTCATCCTTCATGAGGAATCATGCTCTTCATCCTCAGATGTGTGTCTCTCTTTTGTTGTTTGTAGGAAACTTCATTTGTTGTTCTTCGGCCTGCAAAAACAATCAAAGAAAACTTCCTTTCTTCCAAATAGTGTTAGAGAGATCATGGTTTTATTTTGAATCCTTGTTGTAGACAGAATTCCCTACAACTTGTGGACAGAACTTCCCGCTTAAGTGGATAGAAATTCCCACTTGTGTGGATAGAATTTCCCACAATTATTTTATGGATTCAAAATAAACATTTTAAGGTGCCTTTTAAAAAACTTCTTTTCTTAAAAATTGTTTTCATTTCTTTAACAAATAAGAATCCTTTTTCCAATTTAAGCATGTGCACCTTTTTTAAAACAAGTGTAAAGGTTCAAAATCAGTGATTAAGTTTGAAATCAAAGTG
>QANU01090148.1:0-10635 GCA_003254905.1 Nissolia schottii
GTATGTTACGCGAAGAGCGTTGAGTGGGCATCGAGAGTAGTGCTAAGTGGGTTCTGCGGAGGGGCCCCGGAGTGATGAGTAGCTCCTTGGAGAGTAGATCAAGTGAGTACCAGTAGTGGTGACCGCTGGGTTCCGCGGAGGTACCTTAGAGCGGCTGGACAGGTTCCTCAAATTATGACTAGCGTCAGCAGCGGTTCCAAACGGGTCTGCGAAGATTCCCCGAACGCAGAGATCCCAGAGTAATCTAGTGGGTTCCGCGGAGGTTCCCGGAAGCTGAGAGTGGTTCCGAGGTCTATGATATCCCACCAAGTATTTAGCATGAAGAAGTCTATGCATTGAGTTTATGATAGTATGTGTTTACTATATGTCACCGAAAGGTGCTGTGAATGAGTATGTGAGTATTACAGTCATGCATGCATCATGAGGATAGATCACTAGAAACTAGGTTATGACCAATGTTAATGAATGAAGAGCATAATGAAAGTAAGAACCAGAACAGGAAAGAAAGATAAAGTGCATATGAGAATGAAGTGTGATGAATGAAAAGGCGCCAACCCGGGTAAGCCGTACGCGTAAGAGAAAGAAAGTAATGGTACCATTTACTTGAAATGTTAAAGTTCATGCATAGTGTACAAGAGCAGGCTCACAAGGAACGCAGGCATTGTGTACGTCACCATGCTCATAAGGAACACATGGGGCTCGATCACGTCACTAGGCTCACAAGGAACGCATGGGACACGATCACCTTGCATACATACCTATGTGATTAAAGCGTCGCGGTGTCCCGACCATGTCACCATGCTCACAAGGAACGCATGGGGCAAGGTCACCAGGCATACGCATATGAGTAGTATAGTCAGAACGGTCAAGGATAGAAAGCACGAGAACTTAGTAATAAAGATTAGTTCCCTGTCACCTAGTAACTAGATAAAGTGATAAGTGCCCAATTTACATAAAATTGACTTATCAAAATGGCACTTATCTGTTATGTTTTTAAACGAATTAACTAATGAATTCTCCTTATTTTGTAGGATTTATAATATATTTTGGAAGATGGATGCAAGTAGTTAATTGAAGAATAAACCCATGAAGAAGGGAAGAAAAGGGCAGAATTGGAAAAGAGCTTAAAACGAAGATTCTGGGCGAAGGCATCGCTCAGCGAAGGAAAAGAATCGCTCAGCGAAAAAACCATAAATCGCTCAGCGAACAACAAGTAATCGCTCAGCGCTCAAGGATACATCGCTCAGCAAATATACTTGTATCGCTCAGCGACAGTAAGTCGGCAAGCCACTTGCACCGGCGCCATCATTGAGCCAGCTGGAGCTAACTAGGACCAGCCAATCACAGAGCGACACGTCAGCACCGTCTGCAAAAAGCTGCCGAGCATTTAATGCAAAGTACAATCGCTCAGCGATTACGCGCCGCCGTCCAGCGATAAAGAATTAATCGCTCAGCGATGACACCCAAACCGCTGAGCGATGGAGGCCAATTTTTGCCTATAAATAGAGGAGGCTGAGGCTATTGGAAAGAATAATCCATCCCCTCTCCCCTACACCCATTTCCACCTATTCTCTTCCATTTCTTACACCTCCATAAGCTAGGTTTAGGTAGGAAATTAGGGTTTTAAAGCTTTCCATAAAGGAAGTGCTGTCGGATTGTAAAACGGTTGTGAACCGTGGTGGACGTGTGGAAGCATTTCACCTCTCTTCTCAACCAACCATTGCTTTAAACCCTTGTAAGTTGTACCTATCCATGACAATGGATAGCTAACTTCTTTCTTTGTTGGGATTTGATGCGTTTTATTGCTTTTATGTATCCGTCTTAAATTCATGAATATGATTCTATGTAGTTCTATGGTTTTTATGATTGATCGTGCACCTAATGCTAACTTTTGTTTAGTACTTTGATTTTTAACTTGAGACTTATTTGTTTGAGTGAAAGCTATTCTAAGTAAGTTACGAACCAAGTTAAATTCAATCTTGCTATTCTTTAAGTTTGATTCAAACGTTTAAATATTGTGAACGAAAGTTACAACTATTTGAACTTGACCTAGATCAATTCATTTAGTTCTTAATCGCTGTAACTGGGAATCACGAACTAATCGCATTAACACCCGTTTTAACATCAAGGTATTTTGTTGAGTTTGTGCAAGACATTGACAACTTAATAAAAGAACTTGTGAACTTAACATGCTTGAGAAAGATGATTAAGTTAAGAACTGGTGGCGGGAAAATCACCTGAACTCATAGATCATATTAACTGAGTTATTGGTTACATCAAAAGTAATATTACAATTCAAATCCCAACATATTTCTTACCTGCCTAAACTTAAGTTCATTAATTGCCTTGTATTTTATTTTATCGTTTCTTTATTTAAACAAACCAATCACCTTTTACAAGCTTAACATAGTATCAATCAAAGGTCGTCGTTTCAATCACAATCTCTGTGGATACGATAATACCCGACTTTACTGCAATTGGATCCTTCCAGGATCTGAAAGCTTTAAAAAGGATATTTTAAATTAACGAGAGTACAAACCTATTGCGGTAAAAAGCTTTCATCATAAAGCCGCCCAGGAACTTAGGCAAGAAAACAACTGGTAGGATGTCTAGATGCATGAACACTAGAGATCTCCTGGACGGCCGGAGCATAAATGAGTAAACAGAGCCCTAGTCATAGTTAACCACTGAGAACCACTGTTCTCACCCCCACTCACTTATGGCTTCAGGCGAGATAGATGACGTCCCCGTCGAGGAAGAGGCAGATCCTGCGCAGCAGGTTTAGGACAGTGGATCCTGAGACAGGGGAGGAGGCAGAGCTATGGACAGTGCTGGTCGTGAACCGTCCCCCACCTCTCCGCGTTACACCACCAGTCGTCCCAGAGCCCGAGACTTCCGCAGATGGCGAGCCCGTTCCCTACGAGAAGGACGTGGAGGTCGATCCTGTCTCCGTACGACTCCGACCGCCAGACGTACCTGTGCCCTCACCACCCGAGGAGGACTCTCTCATCGAGATCTTGGAGGAGGAGGACGAGCCCGAGGAGGAGGACCCGGAGGAGGATCCCGGCGAGGATGAGCTAGAGAACTGCTGCCCTGATTCCTGACCCTATCTTCAGATAGCACTTTTTGGCCAGTAGCACTAGTTTACTGTATATTTTGATATGTTATTTTGTTGGGCGGGCTCGTGGTATGTACGGCCTCTTTTATGTATTGATACAATATTGTTACTATGCAAATGTATGACATTGACTGTTGGACCCACTTGGTGCTATTTACCTTATTGTTTATGTATGTATGTGTATGACAGACGACGTACGTATTTATCTGTTGTACAACTATACGGGACTCAAAATAGTCCAAACGCATGGCTCTAGGTTAACTATTATACTATGTTTAAAGAAAAAAAATGGGTCCCTATTTTCAGTTAACCTAGTTATTTTCCAAAGAAAATTAGGGACTACCAGTATTCCCACACAGCAGTTAACAACCTAGCAGACGCAGTTTATGACTTAAGCATAAGCTGCTAATCTAGGGTGTTACAAACTACATCGCGTGTGGACGAAGATCCTAGGGTGTACAAGCATCGCGTGTGGACGGTCCTACGATGTATACGACCCCAAGCATGAACGATGGTCCTAGGATGTAGACTACATCACGTGTAGGCATCAGTCCTAAGGTGTAAACTGCATCGCATGTGGGCGTCAGTCGTAGGATGTGTAAGACATCGCGTATGGACGGTCTTAGGGTGCACAATACATCGTGTGTGGACAGTTCTAGGGTGTACAATACATCGCTTGTGGACGGCAATCATTGAAAGGTACATACACTGTGTGTGGACAAAGGTCCTAGGGTGTACAAGGCAGCAAGGATACACGATACACCGCGTGTGGACAAAGGTCCTAGGGTGTACAAGGCAGTAAGGATATACAATACACCGCGTGTGGACGCTGGTCCTAGGGTGTATAAGGAAAGGAGATAAGCCAAAGGAGCAAGAAGTGACAGTCTGGCAAATAGTACATGAGCACTCGGGAGTTCCCCATGCATAGGATATATGTTGAACGTTATGATAGAGTCCAATCGCAAGACACCTCACGTGAAATAATATGATAATACCCAGATAGTCAGGTACAGGAAGTCAGCCAATGTATACCTAAGTAATGCAAAGAATAGATTCCCTAATCACCTAATAACTAGATAAAGCAGCTCAGGACTAGCATGGATTAAAGTAATAACAAGTAGGGACTTTAGCATATTCTATCACCTAGAGATCTCCTGAGTGGCCTGGATCATAATTGAGCAAATCAAGATTAGTTATGCCCTATGATTCCTACTGAGAATGCGACCTTCTCATTCCCCACTCATTTATGATTACAGGAAGGCACGACGAGGACGCCGAGGCGGAGCAGACATCATCGGACAAGGAGAGACTTTGGTGTCTGGAGATCCCAAGGAGACAAAAGCACTGTAGTCTATATCTACGCATCATATCATTTAGTTATTCTGTATTTGCTAAAAGGATTAACTATGTCATTAGCTTTAAGTACGGTATTTGTAATATGTAGGTATAAACATATGTATCGTTATTTATGGACCCCGTATGCACTTGTATTAGGTTTCCTATGAACTGAGGTGGTTACTTCTTTGTTACACTGTTGCACACCTAAGTCTTAATTACTCTATCGCTTGTTTATATATCTACAATTTCTCGAATACGCAAGGCTCATAATTTACATGTTAATGAAGAAAGGGAAAAAGTTTTCAAATGGGTCCATTTTCAGGTAAGAAATATTTGCGAAGCTAAAAGTAGGGGCTAATAGTAACCCAACCAAAGCAGGAAATAACCCTGTGAGCAATGTTTATGACGTATTGGTAAGTAGCTAGCAGGGGTGTTTCACAACCTACTCCATATCCTTTAAATTTAATGGTAGAGCTCATACCACTTACGCATTTTAGCGCAACATATTTCATATAAATAACCATCCCTATATGCAGGGTGGTCAAGGGCCGACCTTTTCGAAGCGGCCAGGGGTGGTCTCGTGACAACATATCCTCTTAGTTTCGTTTCTTAACATTTCATATTTTCATGTCATATTCATGTTATAACTTTCTTTGTTTTCATATCTTATCTTTCTTTACCTTTTTCGCCTTTGGCGATTTGATCTTATGATCTTATTCTTTTTAAATTTGACTTTGCTATGAGATCAGGTCTAAGCCTGCATTCAAATCATTAACTAATCCTTCTTATCGGACTGGCGAGGGGCTTGTTCGTGGATGTGCCAAGAGAGGGGATTCCCTATTCATATAATTAAGTACATATCTTTAAGGTATTCCTAGCCCATTGTGGTCAGAACCTTCTTAAGACTCATTTGTTCCATATGTTCAGTTATGATCTTCTCTTAGGTACGTGATTGCCCGTCTAGTTATCTAAGGTTGTCGTAACATTCTAATGACAACTGGTTCTTCATGATGCATCATAATGAATATGTACCACTTATACAATTAATGACATATAGTTTCCATGCTTAACTTACGGTGCCACAGTGTTGGTTGGAATCTTTGTACCCTTAGAAATTTCTTCAGTTGCTTAGCGGCCTCTCTAGGGTAGCTTGGCGGCTAGGGTTTTTAGGGCACTCAACGGCCTCTTCAGGTTCGCTCAACGACCACTGGAACGTAGAGGCTGCTCAATAGAAACCCAAAGGCGCTCAGCGGTCTAAAAGGAAACCCTAGGAACAAGCTTACTCGTTTGAGCTTCTCTCCCATTTCTCAACCCTTTTTCCACATCCTTTTCCTAAATCCATCTTCAACCTAGCCTTCCCTCCTTTTGAAAACACTCTCAAAATCATCATTTTCATATCAAAACCCTTATTCACCCTTAGGTACGCATATATCCTAATCAAGTCACAGATACACCCCAGTAGNATCGGTGAAAAACAAGTAAAACCTAATTCACCCCCCCTCTTAGGTTGCTATCCTGACTTACAGAACGGAAACGGGAACGGGAAGAAGAGCACAACTCCACACATATATTCGGTTGAAGGTATGTATGATTCTTTCCTTTTGCAATTAATTAATTAATTGAGTATGCTCACTTTGAATCCAAATTTTCTAGTGATATTTCATGATATTGTGCGGCGGTCATTCGCGTTCAAGAGAGTGATACCATCGAGCGTGTTAAACAATTGATCGAACATATGACGAATGAAACTATTGAAGTAGGGGACCAACATCTCTTCCTCAACGGAGAGGGAGAGGAGTTGGAAGATCACGAAACGTTTCAATACTACGCGGCAACCAGAGCCCCCTGTGAATAGCTGGCAAATTGTGGTCTGTGTCCGGTTCGACGACGGCGGCTATTGACATGGGTATATTAGTAGGATTATTGAGAGTAACATAGAGAGTACGTGAGAGAATTGATATCCACCATAAATTGAGACCAGAAATCCTAGTGAGAAGCTAGAAAGACAGTGTACTCCATCCTTATTGGGTCAGATTGTGTTATCCTCATAATGCTCGTCATAACCATGTTTGGACTCATCGATTTCTCGAAAACAGAAACCTAGTGGAAAAGTGCTGGGTAAAGTTATTGGAGAAGATGATAGAAAACAAAAACAGAAAACAGATAATAACATTAAACTGCACTCAATGCCTTGATTTGGCATATGCTGACTCATTGACACCACCCCAAAGCCTTGCGCTCACACTCTATCCGGAAATGGAAAAAAATAGAACACACTGACGCATTCCCTCTATATAAATGTAGCTACAATGAATCATCTTTCATTCTATTTCACTCTCTTCAAATGGCTTCTATTGTTAGACGATTTTGCAGCAAGCTTAACATGGCTAGCAGTGAGAAGGGGAACGGAAACGGGAACGGGAAGAAGAGCGCGACTCCACACATATATTCGGTTGAAGGTATGTATGATACTTTCCTTTTGCAATTAATTAATTAATTAAGTATGCTCACTTTGAATCCAAATTTTCTAGTGATATTTCATGATGTTGTGCTGCGGTCATTCGCGTTCAAGAGACTGATACCATCGAGCGTGTTAAACAATTGATCGAATATATGACGAATGGAACTATTGAAGTAGGGGACCAACATCTCTTACTCAACGGAGAGGGAGAGGAGTTGGAAGATCATGAAACGTTTCAAAACTACGTGACAACCAGAGCCCCTGTGAATTGCTAGCTAATTGTGGTCCGTGTCTGGTTCGACGATGACGGCTATTGACATGGGTATATTAGTAGGATTATTGAGGGTAACATAGAGAGTACGTGAGAGAATTGATATCCAACATAAAGTGAGACCAGAAATCCTAGTGAGAAGCTAGAAAGATAGTGTACTTCATCCTTGTTGGGTCAGATTGTGTTATCCTCATAATACTCGTCATAACCATGTTTGGACTCATCGATTTCTCGAAAACAGAAACCTAGTGGAAAAGTGCTGGGTAAGGTTGTTGGAGAAGACGACAGAAAACAAAAATAGAAAACAGATAATAACATTAAACTGCACTCAAAGCCTTGATTTGGCATATGCTAACTCATTGACACCGCCCCAAAGCCTTGNAAAGAGGACAATGTGTAAAAAAGTATTGATTAAGTATTAAACCTACACATTTTAGTATGTATTTGCTCACTTATAGAGTAATAACTTAGGGTATAAAATTGACTTATCAAATGGGAAGCGGAACGGAAACGGGAACGGGAAGAAGAGCGCAGCTCCACACATATATTCGGTTGAAGGTATGTATGATTCTTTCCTTTTGCAATTAATTAATTAATTAATTGAGTATGCTAACTTTGAATCCAAATTTTCTAGTGATATTTCATGATGTTGTGCTGCGGTCATTCGCGTTCAAGAGACTGATACCATCGAGCGTGTTAAACAATTGATCGAATATATGACGAATGGAACTATTGAAGTAGGGGACCAACATCTCTTACTCAACGGAGAGGGAGAGGAGTTGGAAGATCATGAAACGTTTCAAAACTACGTGACAACCAGAGCCCCCTGTGAATATCTGGCAAATTGTGGTCCGTGTCCGGTTCGACGACGACGGCTATTGACATGGGTATATTAGTAGGATTATTGAGAGTAACGTAGAGAGTACGTGAGAGAACTGATATCCACCACAAATTGAGACCAGAAATCCTAGTAAGAAGCTAGAAAGACAGTGTACTCCATCCTTGATGGGTCAGATTGTGTTATCCTCATAATGCTCGTCATAACCATGTTTGGACTCATCGATTTCTCGAAAACAGAAACCCAATGGAAAAGTGCAGGGTAAGGTTGTTGGAGAACAACAGAAAACAAAAACAGAAAATAGATAATAACATTAAGCTGCCCTCAAAGCCTTGATTTGGCATATGCTGACTCATTGACACCGCCCCAAAGCCTTGCGCTCACACTCTATCCGGAAATGGAAAAAAAACAGAACACACTGACGCATTCCCTCTATATAAATGTAGCTGCAATAAATCATCTTTCATTCTGCTTTACTCTCTTCAAATGGCTTCTATTGTTAGACGATTTTGCGGCAAGCTTAACATGGCTAGCTGTGAGAAGGGGAACGGGAATGGAAACGGGAAGGGGAACGGGAAGAAGAGCGCGGCTCCACACATATGTTAGGTTGAAGGTATATACGATTCTTTCCTTTTACAATTAATTAATTAATTGTGTATGCTCACTTTGAATCCAAATTTTCTAGAGATATTTCATGATGTTGTGCTGGGGTCATTCGCGTTCGAGAGACTGAAACCATCGAGCGTGTTAAACAATTGATCGAACATATGACGAATGGAACTATTGAAGCGGGGGACCAACATCTCTTCCTCAACGGAGAGGGAGAGGAGCTGGAAGATCACGAAGCGTTTCAACACTGCGTGGCAGCCAGAACCCCCTGTGAATAGCTGGCAAATTGTTGTCCGTGTCCAGTGTGACGACGACGGCTATTGACATGGGTATATTAGTAGAATTATTGAGAGCAACATAGAGAGTACGTGAGAAAATTGATATCCACCATAGAGTGAGACCAGAAATCCTAGTGACAACATAGAAAGACAGTGTACTCCATCCTTGTTAGGTGAGATTATGTTATCCTCATAATGCTCGTCATAACCATGTTTGGACTCACCGATTTCTCGAAAACAGAAACTCAGTGGAAAAGTGCAGGGTAAGGTTGTTGGAGAAGAACAGAAAACAAAAACAGAAAACAGATAATAACATTAAACTGCCCTCAAAGCCTTGATTTGGCATCTGCTGACTCATTNAATCCTAGTGACAAGCTAGAAAGACAGTGTACTCCATCCTTGTTGGGTGAGATTGTGTTATCCTCATAATGCTCGTCATAACCATGTTTGGACTCACCGATTTCTTGAAAACAGAAACCCAGTGGAAAAGTGCAGGGTAAGGTTGTTGGAGAAGAACAGAAAACAAAAACAGAAAACAGATAATAACATTAAACTGCCCTCAAAGCCTTGATTTGGCATCTGCTGACTCATTGACACCGCCCCAAAGCCTTGCGCTCACACTCTATCCGGAAATGGAAAAAAAACAGAACACACTGACGCATTCCCTCTATATAAATGTAGCTGCAATAAATCATCTTTCATTCTGCTTCACTCTCTTCAAATGGCTTCTATTGTTAGACGATTTTGGGGCAAGCTTAACATGGCTAGCAGTGAGAAGGGGAACGGGAACGGGAACGGGAAGAAGAGCGCGGCTCCACACATATATTCGGTTGAAGGTATTTATGATTCTTTCCTTTTACAATTAATTAATTAATTAAGTATGCTCACTTTGAATCCAAATTTTCTAGAGATATTTCATGATGTTGTGCTGCGGTCATTCGCGTTCGAGGGACTGATACCATCGAGCGTGTTAAAAAATTGATCGAACATATGACGAATGGAACTATTGAAGTAGGGGACCAACATCTCTTCCTCAACGGAGAAGGAGAGGAGTTGGAAGATCACGAAACGTTTCAACACTACGTGGCAACCAGAGCCCCCAGTGAATAGATGGCAAATTGTTGTTTGTGTCCAGTGCGACGACGACGGCTATTGACATGGGTATATTAGTAGCATTATTGAGAGTAAAATAGAGAGTACGTGAGAGAATTGAAATCCACCATAAAGTGAGACCAGTAATCCTAGTGAGAAGCTAGAAAGACAGTGTACTCCATCCTTGTTGGGTCAGATTGTGTTATCCTCATAATGCTCGTCATAACCATGTTTGGACTCATCGATTTCTCGAAAACAGAAACCTAGTGGAAAAGTGCTGGGTAAGGTTGTTGGAGAAGACGATAAAAAACAAAAATAGAAAACAGATAATAACATTAAACTTCACTCAAAGCCTTGATTTGGCATATGCTGACTCATTGACACCGCCCTAAAGCCTTGTGCTCACACTCTATCTGGAAATGGAAAAAAAAAATAGAACACACTGACGCATTCCCTCTATATAAATGCAGTTGCAATAAATCATCTTTCATTCTGCTTCACTCTCTTCAAATGGCTTCTATTGTTAAACGATTTTGCGGCAAGCTTAACAAGGCTAGCAATGAGAAAGGGAACGGGAACGGGAACGGGAAGAAGAGCGCGGCTCCACACATATATTCGATTGAAGGTATG
>QANU01090174.1:0-26949 GCA_003254905.1 Nissolia schottii
TTATTTTACTTGGTTTGATGCATGAACACATACTACATATGAATTGAATTGTTCCAATATCTATAATAGATCTTGTGAGTGCATTCATAGATATCATGAACAAGTTCATATGCATCTATCTTCTTGTTTGCATAGCATAACCTTGAAAATGTTTTGAAATCAAGGAAATTAAACCTTAACCCATGTGAGGGAGTGAGCCCATACACTTAGTGAGAAGACAGAAACACCATTGTTTTACACAATCGAATTTGTTTGAGTCTCTAATTTTGATGAATTGTATGGAAATAATAGGAGATGATCAAGGCATTTTGTTCTTTAGAAATTAAGCCCACTTGGCCAAATAAAGCCAACCTTTAATTAGGAACATCCTTTGCCACCCCATTTGAGCCTAACATGAGAAAATTTTTGTTTCATAATCCCCTAAGCCATATAAAGAAAAACAATGTTGTCCCTTAATTCTTAAATTAAGAGAGCATTCAAAAATTGGATTATGGGCAAAAATCCAAGTCAGGGGGAGATAAGGGTGAGCCAAAGTGGAAGTAACGACAGATGAAAAGAACAAAATCAAGAAAAGAACACATTCTATCCCAAAACAAAAAGAAGAAAAAGAAAAAGGGATAGAAGACAAAAGAAAATCAAGGAGAAAAAGGGTTGATAAAGAAATGGGAGACTGTTGAAAAAGAAAAGACAAACAAAGAAGTTTGGTTTTCATTGCTCTCTTAATTGGAAATATTTGCCTATCCAAAAAAACCAATATTCTTTGTAACCTGGCCCCATTACAACCTTTTAAAGTCCTTAGTGATCTTTGCATGACCATACTTTTGCATTGAATGATGAGACAGGTAACAAATTTAAATTGTTGTGATTCAATGGTGATATTGAGCGAAAACACTCACCCCAAATTGGCCCACTGGCCGTTGTGCGCATAAATGATGATTTCCTTGGTGGAAAAGACATTGGATAGAGTGATTTGTTTATGCTATTCAAGTATTTGATGCATTTGACTTGTTCAGGTTCTTTTATGTTTCACAAGGTCTCAAGCTGAAACTGTTTGAAAAACCGATTGTTCATAAGCATCAATCTCTTGTAAAATAATTCTACTACCTCTTGTTTGAGGACAAACAAGGTCTTAAGTCAGGGGGAGTGATAAGTGCCCAAAATACACAAATTTCATCGTTCAAAATGGCACTTATTCTCACATATTTCAAAGAATTATCTAATTAAATCTCTATGTTTTGTAGGTTTTAAATATGTTTTGATAAATGGATGCAAGCATAATTTATTAAAGAATAATCCCATGAAGAAGGGAAGAAAAGGGCAGAATTGGAAAAAAGCTTAAAAAGAAGATTCTGGACGAAGGCATCGCTCAGCGAGGAACCTTAATCGCTCAGCGCCTAGAGACGAATCGCTCAGCGATGATACCTGTATCGCTCAGCGAACTTAAGTCGGCAAGCCACTTGCGCCGGCGCCATCATTAAGCCAGCTGGAGCCAGCTAGAACCAGCCAATCACAGATTGCCACGTCAGCGCCGCCCTGCAAAAAGCTGCCAAGCATTTAATGAAGACGCGTACAAGTACGATCGCTCAGCGATAAAGCGCCGCCGCCCAGCGATTAAGTGTTTATCGCTCAGCGAAGGAACCAAAACCGCTGAGCGACGGAGACCAATTTTTGCCTATAAATAGAGGAGGCCGAGACCACTTCGAGGCATTCATCCATTCCCCCTCCAAACACCATTCTTCCATAGTTTCTTTGTACTTTAAAAGCTTAGTTTAGTTTAGGTTAGGTTAGGAACAAAGACGAGGCTTGTGAAGGAGCCGGAGATCGAGGAAGCTTGGCGAAGCCATGGCCATGACGGCGTGAGCACGTGTCATGGTAAGTGCCCAAACCTTGCCTCCGAGATTCTCTTGTAAGATGGGTTCCTAACCCTCTTTTTGTTGGGATTTTGATTACTATTGTAGTTTGCTTGTATCCATGTAACTATTACATATGAATCTATCTTTTTCTTATGATTTGCTTGAATGATTTCATGCCTAATGCTAGTTTTGTTAGTGTTTTGATTCTTAATTTGGGACTTATTTACATTAACGAAAGTTGTGTTAATTAGGTCATAACCAAATTAAGATCAATAATGCTATGCTTAACTAGAACCTAGACTTGAACGTTGTGAACAAAAGTTACAATCATTAGAGTCTGACCTAAATCATTTCATCTAACCTTGTTGCCGTAACTGGAATAAAGGTTAGTCGTTTTAACATCTGGAGTAATGCTGGCGTACTTTGTTAAGCTTGTGTGCGAAAGTGACAGTTTAACAAAGGAAACCTGTAATCTTGTCATGCGCGAAAGTGATGACAAGTTAAGAACTGGTGGCAGGCAATCAATTGATAGTTCTATGTAATAAGTAACTGGATGCATGAAACTGGACTCATAGTTTACGAATTAGTAGAAAAAGGAAAAAGATTTCAAAATGGTCCATATTTTCAAGTAAGAAATATTTGCCAAGATAAAAAGTAGGGGCTAAAAGTAACCCAACCAAAGTAGAAAACAACCTTGTGTGCATTGTTTACTACGTACAGGTAAGCAGCCAGCAGGGGTGTTTCACTAAACCGTTTCTGATCGGTTGAAGTTGATGAGAATATGATTCCCTCAACGGTGATGTGTTCCCACGATTTTTCCTGAGTCCGACAGCGTTACCGCAGTGAGCATGAACGGAACCGGAAGTTTCTGAAAACTTAAGAAAAATTGTGATTTAAGGGGCAAGGCCGTGGGCTATTTAAGCCATCACGCCTGTCGCCTTACTATTCCTTTATTATTATTATTATTATATTATATTATATTATATTATATTATATTATATTATATATATGTGTACTTAGGATAAGCATCAAGCCTTTGTGGCTTATTTTGATCATGTTTGATTGCGTTTGGTCGTTAAACGCTCGTGGAGGGGTATCCTAAAAATATTCTGGACACATAGTCGCGATATACTAATTTTCCTGGTCTGGAAGGTATGTCAGGTTGAGGTATTCGTGAACATATTTCCGTAAGAGTATATTTTACGGATACCTTTGGCACCTGACGGAATTTCGGTGAGGACCGAAAATTGATCTGAGTCCCGTGAAATCTCTGTGAGCTTACTAAACCATTATTTTGACTGATATTTTGGAGTTAAGAAACCTTTATAATTAAATTTTCAGTCTAAATAACCGTCTTGAGAACACTTTAATTACTCGGAATTATTAATTATGCGAAACCTTTGTAAGGGAAAAAAATCGGGATATTACAGAAGAAGCAGGACTACAATTCAAAAGTACGCATTGCGACGTATAGGCGTTTTGTATTTTGTACTAGTTAAATGGATTAATTATGTCATTAGCTCTTAAGTGCAGTAAGTGTATATGTATATGTATAATCAAATGTGTAATAGTTTTCTAGACCTACATGAATGAATGTACATGATGCTTCCTATGAATTGTTGTGATTACTCATCCAAAATGCCGTTAAACGCCTAAGTCTCTTAAACTCCATCGCTTGCGTACATTTATATGTCTCCTTGAATACGCATTACTCCTATTTTATGTTTTAATAAAGAAAGGAAAAAATTCTAAATCGGTTCATATTTTCAGTTATAGAATATTTTCAAAGATAATATATGGCTAAAAGTATTCCAACTAAAATATATAACAACTCTGTGAGTATTGTTTACGTAAGCGTAAGGGTTTAGGGTTTAGGGTTTAGGGTTTATTGTTTACGTAAGCCGCTGGAAGGAGTGTTAAAAACCCCCGGCTGTAATAGTGGTAAAATACCAAAAGAAGGAAATCGCTTGCTTAGTCAAAGCATGCTCCTTTGCAGTACTTATGGCCAGTCTCTGCAACCCATACTTACCTGCATTCCTTCATGCATTCTGAGACATGAGTTCAGATCTTGAGATTGGGAATGTGCCTTTTTGTTAAAGCTATCCCACGACTCCCGTGCCTCTCCAACCCCTTGAAAGCAGAACATAATTAATTCATTCTTTGGGACTCAAGAGAAAACAAAAGGCCAAAAGAGGAGCCGGAGAGGTTTATTTTATACGTTCCTCTACTCCTACCTAGTAAGGATAAAAATTTCTGAGGGGTAATGGGAATGGATAAAGGGTTTGTTTCAAGTGGGATGATGATGATGGGCAGGTGTTGGTTAGTTACGGTCTTAATTGTGGCCGCGCTTGCCAGCTGGCTGCGTGCCATTGTTGGGGTGGATGGGTACCCAGCTGAGGATCTGGTGGTGAGACTACCCGGACAGCCCAGAGTAGGGTTTAAGCAGTATGCTGGGTATGTTGATGTGGACGTCAAGCATGGAAGGAGCCTGTTCTACTACTTTGTGGAGGCTGACCAAGGCCCTTACAATAAGCCCCTCACTCTTTGGCTCAATGGAGGTTGGTCCTGTTTTCAATTCATCACATCTGCTACCAAATTTTCAAATTGTTCAATTCACCGCACTTAGTTTTCCCTTTCTAACATGCCGGGCTGCTAACAAGAATCGCTCCATCATCTTAATTTTTAATCTTTTTATTCTTTTTAGACGAGATGTTAGTTATTTGTCCTATTTTATTACAGCTTCTTTCTTTTTTCCTGAAAAGCGTACAGAGATGTCATTGATTTGTCTTTGTCCCAAACAATTCGAGTTTTGTAGTATTCGATGGAAATCCTGTCTGCTTCCCCCCTTTGCACTCCTTTCACGGATCCTGCCCTTTTTGCAGTGCTTGTGTTCACGTTTGACTAAAGCTTTTTGGAAAGACAAATTTATTGAAAAACTATATGGGCTGCGTCAAATAAATAAATATATATTCTCCCTTTGTGCAATTATGTCAGTCTCTCACCCCATTACATAACATAAGGCAAACATACAAAGAAATCAGAGTTCTTTCTCCTCCTCCTTATTTTTCTTTAACTTATCATAGTATATTTTTTTTTTTTCCTTAAATGTGAATCGCTGTCTCGTTCCCTTGACTGCTAAGAATAATTGCAATCCATCTTGAAGAAGATAAATAAAAATGCTTCGGAGATTTGAGAATACTGTCTCCATTCATTGCTTGAGATAACAGAATTACAGAAGGCAAGATCTTACTATAGTGAGAATGAGCACTTTCTCTTCTCCAAGAATTCACTGGAACATGATCCGGGGCTATATTTTGGCCATACCAGTAATAGCATTGTAGGCACTCTAACAAAATTATGCATGTTAAATTAATTATGAGAATCTTAAACAGTTAAAGTCCTAAATAATGTGGATTTCAAAGCAAGTTTCACGTATTTTTTCAGGTCCGGGGTGTTCCTCCATTGGAGGAGGTGCCTTTACTGAATTGGGACCCTTTTATCCTAAAGGTGATGGACGTGGTCTACGAAGAAATTCGAAGTCTTGGAATAAAGGTTTGAAACAGGAACACATGTTTGGCATGACATAAATTACTCCTTTTTGAAATTGGAGATTTTTGGTGTACATTGTTATTGATTGCTGATACTTCCCCTTTCCTAGCATCCAACCTACTCTTCGTGGAGTCTCCTTCTGGAGTTGGTTGGTCATACTCAAATACAAGTTCAGATTATAACGCTGGAGATGCATCAGCTGGTAAGAAAGAGTGGCCCATTTCAATTTTCTTGTTCTTTAAAATTAGTTAGTAGAAACACAGCAAGAACACATCACACACACACACACATATATATGCAAGACTCGAATCCTAAATTCGTAGGAGTTTAACAACGATGTATATATAATCTATAAGTTCTAAAGGCTAGAAATCGCAAACTCTGTTTTAGCTTTTGTTGAAATAATTATTTTGGAGTTACATAATCCACGCATGCTATTAAAGCTAGAAACCTCATCCCATGTATGCTCAAGTTTTTCCTAACAATTGTCTTTTCAAAATACAAATTTTTATTTTAACTTTAGTGGTTCTTCTATGTGATAAGAAACAGTAGAGAAAAAAGAGATCAGTCCATTTGTACTCTCTCCCTCCCTTACAAAACAAAATTCTGGTGTTCATATAGTTCATATTAGTAGACGAAAAGGACAAGTCTTACTGCTTTTTGTAAAAGGAAAAGGAATGGTTATAATTTATAAAACCATGAATGCTTTTGGGGTTTGAATGTTGGATGATGAAATGCTAATAAAAGCGCAAGCTAAAGTTTTGTTGAGATAAAAAAAGCTAAGGTAGATAAATGGAAGCACAAGAATGATGAGACGAGGAAAGGAAAAGTTGGAGTGAAACTTTTAAAATTAAATTAAGGAATCTTGCCTAAAATAATTTGATGCAAGGGGAAAACTATAGAGGTTCAAGCAAGAAGATTGATCTAACATTGCCTTTCTAAAGGTGTAGCTTTTGACTAAACACACATTTCCTTTATTTTTGGCAGCCAATGATATGTATTTGTTCATGCTGAAATGGTACGAGAAGTTTCCATCGTATAGATCACGAGAGCTATTCCTCACAGGAGAGAGCTATGCAGGTTCTAGAAATTATTTATTCAATTGAAAATTTGGAAGTTTAGTCTCATGTTTCAAAATATTCTATATATTAGTTGACATTATTCAGGTTAGGTTACAGTAAATATTTTGTTGAAACGCTGATAAATTATGCCATCATTCCTAGCTTGGGCATGCTATACCCATAGTGTTCATGGTTTTTTCCCCCTCTTTCTTTTCCATTTTTGTTTACTTTGTTTTCTATTGCCCTGGTCTCATGACATATATTTGGTAATAATCTTATACAGGACACTACATACCACAGTTAACTAATGTTCTATTGGACCATAATGCTCGTTCAACTGGTTTCAAATTCAATATTAAAGGAGTTGCTGTAAGATCCCATTCATTTGATACATCTTTAGGGGTTAATTTTTGGATACGCTTCTATTTGTGTTGCATTTGGACCAGTCACCGATGTATATATTTCTGTGATGTCTTAAAAGTCATTACTTTTCCCTGATCAGATTGGAAATCCCCTTCTGAAACTTGATCGGGATATACCGGCAACATATGAATACTTCTGGTCACATGGAATGATTTCTGATGAAATTGGCCTTGCCATTACGAATAATTGTGATTTTGACGATTATGCCTACAAAAGTCCTCACAATGTTTCTCACTCATGCAACAATGCCATACGTGAAGCAAATCTTGTCGTTGGCAATTATGTAAATGGCTATGATGTCATTCTCGACGTTTGTTATCCATCCATCGTGGAACAAGAACTGAGATTGAAAAAGATGGTAGGTCTCTTCCGTGTCTAGATATTTTCTTGGGCGGGGAAAATGTAAATACTTTTATTGTAGTGAATTTATATACTAATATTGCCCTGCATGAACACAGGCTACTAAAATAAGTGTTGGGGTAGATGTCTGTATGACTTTGGAAAGGCGTTTTTATTTCAACCTCCCTGAGGTTCAGAAGGCTCTCCATGCAAACCGCACCAATCTTCCTTATAGCTGGTCCATGTGTAGTGGGTATGTATCACATAACCATAACTCTTCCACATGCGTCCGTAACCTTCTCTGTTTCATTGTGGCACTGTAAGAACTGGTATCAATTAACAATTGCTTGCTGAAATTACTGGTGTTTTATTGATAATAACAGGAATTCCGGTGGGGAATTTACCTGTGCAGAACTACAATCAGTGGCCAAAGGCTGCGGAAATTAATTAATTAAAATATAACAATAATCCTGGGAATTGATGGATCCCTTGGTCCCCAGTTCTGTCTAAAATTCTGAATACCCATCATCTTCCCCAAAGATCTCTCATATACTGCTAGTACGAGAGAATCAAGGAGCTAAAAATCCTCTCTTCCTATTAAGTGTAACTAATTTATTTCCTCCTGATTTGTCTACCAAATCAGGTGTAACTGCTCACCAAATCAGATTCAATTCTGATTTAATTGTTCTCCTAATCCTCTCTTTCCTCTTCTAGAATAGTGGAATGGAAAAGGAATTATTTCCTTTCCGTTTCGATTAGAAACCGAATCAGTTACAGCAATATCTGGCTAGTATGTAACAGGCACAAACAGAGAAGCAAAGTAATACGCAAAATTTTTGTATGGACACAAGTTTACCATGTTATATTTATTTAGATGCACTCACATAAAAGTTGGTGGGAGCCTTTGAATGAGCAAGTGTATCTTAAATAAAGTTAGCGGGATTCATTTTATTTTAAGAACAAATTATTTATCTTTTAGCAGTGCGTAGACCACTCTCTTTTTGTTAACCTACAACTTATGTTATTGGTCATTTTTCTTGGTTGCAGCGTTCTAAACTATAGCGAAACTGATGGTAACATCAACATCCTCCCGATTCTCAAAAGGATAATTCAAAACCATATCCCTGTATGGGTTTTCAGGTATGTATAATGCAGGATACACTTCGTGTGCAATTCCCCAGGATGCCTATATTTATAATATTACTTTCGTTTACACACTAATTTCTTTTAAGTTAAAAATGATGACAGTGGGGACCAAGATTCTGTTGTGCCATTATTGGGATCTAGAACACTCATCCGCGAACTAGCTCATGAACTGCAGTTCAAGACCACAGTCCCTTACGGAGCTTGGTTCCACAAAGGCCAGGTAACTGAACAGTTTCTTCAGTTTTAACCGCTTCTTCAGTTCGCCAAGCTAAGCTATGATCTGATATGGTCTTTGGTGGCATATGTATACATAGGTTGGAGGTTGGGTAACCGAATATGGAAATTTGTTGACTTTCGCCACCGTAAGGGGAGCTGCTCACATGGTTCCTTACGCGCAACCTTCTAGAGCACTGCATCTATTTAGTTCATTTGTGCGCGGGAGGAGGTTGCCAAATACAACGCGTTCTTCAGTTGATGAATAAGGATATTGTTCAGCCCAAATCTTGTCCGAATCACTTTGATTCCTAAAATTTAAAACCGCACCTTTTAATCCCTTAAACTATAAGTCATAGATCAAATTAATTCTTCAATTCATTATCATTGCTTTGCTCTTTTGTCACATTTTGCTTATTTGGATTAAATGAGATTGTAACAACTGGAGTGTAAATGAATTGCAATAACACCGGAGACTTCAAATGAAGTTGTGAGAGTATCTGTGATTACAAATGAAGCTGTGTATCAAATGTGATTTGTAGTCTTTAGCACTGCCAAATGGTACTACAACATCATTTCAACCATAATTCTTGTTTCGTTACGAGCAATTACCAATTTGTAAGGAAATGAAAAGCAATGTATCAAACAACACATGTTACTCCACGGTAGAGCTGCAGTAATGTATCAAGGGTTCACTGACTCAAACACTTTTTATAATTCCTCATAGTTTTCCTTCCAAAAACTGTGGCCCTCACCACCTTGTTCTCTCAAATTTTCCTTTGTTTTCTATAGGGAAACCCTAGCTCACATGCACTAGGATACTGTCCGTAGCAAGTTAAGCAAGCATTGGGAACACCAAGGCTTTTCGGGACTTCTGCGCAAAGCTTTCTTCATCAAACTCGGAAACTTTTCTATAAGTGAGTAACCTTAGCAAGATCACTACCTTAGCGATTTATATGTGAATATTGTGATGTTTATGTTGTTGACATTATTGTTGTTTGCCTGGAAAATTGCTGGTGTTTATTTGTGACTTTGTTGGGATATAAATATACATAGGCTTAAAATATGGAAATAACAAGTTTGGAATAGGAACTTGCTGGGATTTTTATCATAAAAAACTAACATCATTTTTTAAATCTACACGAAAAATCGAGCGGGGGTGTTAAGTTTCAAGATTTTCGGAGCCCCCGACGAATTTCTCGAACAAACGACGTTTTCAGGCGAACAAGGGCAAAACGGAAATTTCAGAAAAATGGACTAAAAATATGGGTTGGTTTTCATGAAAAATAGGTTTAGAGCTATCAAAAACCTTGGGGTTAAGTCTTGAGCACTTCGGGTTTTGGAGAACTAAAATTCCAAAGAAAATCGGGCTTTATGGGTAAAAAATGTAACACCCTACGTTAGCAGCTTAGGCTTAAGTCATATTCTACGTCCCCTAGGTTGCCACTTGTCATGTGGGCGTACTCATAGTCCCTAACTAGTTGCGAAAAAGTGTTGTAACCTGAAAATACGAACCCTTTTTTTCTTGCTATAAGTTACTTTTACGTTCAACTATGAGTCATGCACGTGGGAGCTATACCATATGCTTGATAGATACGAATAACGGGAAAGCGGTAAAGTAACTAAACATACATACAAGCAGAACAGAAGAGGGTCCCCCAGTCAATAGTTTACATATGTATCCCAAATATATACATAACCAGTGTTAGTACAAGTCAGAGCCTACCAGTACTATATAGGTCATACATACAGGCTACATATCAGTTAACCTCTACAACTATATCTACTACACAAAAAGGCAGTGTCAAGGGCTGATGACATGATCAGGGGAGACATGGGCTGGTGATAGGGCGCCGACCTCACTCCTCGATGGACTTGGTGATCAGGGGAATGGTGGATGGACCTGCCTTGGCGTCGTGGGTGCGAGGTGCAAACTGACGGCGGTAGGTACAGGCGACTCTCATCCTGGCCCCTCGGCAGCAGACCGGGGTTGGTGGTCGTGGCGTCCAGGAGTTGGGGTCGATCTCTACATCCTTCTCGTATGGGGGAAGCTCTACCGCATCCATGTCGCTCGTTCGGGGAACAACATCGGTGGATCCTGGTTCGACTGGTGCTGGTGGTGCTGCTTTGAGAGGGTTAGGGCTGTCTACAATGATGAACGTCCAAACCTCCGCCTCTTCCCCTGTCTCGGGGTCCCTGTGTCTATATCTGCTGCGGAGAACCCACCACTTCTTTGGCGGTAGGCTCATCATCTTATCCTGAAGTCATAAGCGAGTGGTGGAGAGAACGTGTGGTCCTCAGTGGATAACTATAGACTGGTGGGGTCTGGTTTACTCGATTATGCTTCAGGCCACTCAAGAGATTTCTTAGTGTTCATGCCTCTAGACACCCTACTAGTTATTTTCTTTGCTATGCTCCTGAGCAGCTTTATTTAGTTACTAGGTGAAAGAGGTTTCTAATCTTTGATTTACCTAGATATTCATGCTTGTTCTTGTTACTCGCCGTACTACTTAGATCGGTGTGTGCGTTGCAACATCCTAGCTAGTCTGCTTATGCTTAAGTCATAAGCCTTCCAGACTAGGAGGTTGTCCTCTGGTGCTGTGAACTACTACTGTTCTAAGTTATCTTTTCAAACTAGGGTTACCAAAAATACAGGCCATTTTGAAATTTCTTTCATAAGTATGGATTCCGAGAAAATATGGAGCCATACGAATAATACATCGTGTAACGGTACAACAAGAAATAAAGGAAGTGCAAGTACATACCTGTCGTATGGAGGTCCGTTAGTAGAAGTACACATAAGGGTTTGAATACACACTACATGGCAATATATTACCATTACATAAGTCTGTTCATATCATCATATTATACATATAAGTTCAACATAAAATACATATATAACAACTAGAAAAGTCTACGTACACGAGTGGCAACTACTCACTTCGCGCACGATACAAATCTACTCCCACAACTACTACGGGGTCCTGCCTCCTACTCGGAGTCCTCCTCTTGCTCTATCCGATCCTCCTCTCCAGCAGCCTCCTCCTCCTTGCTAGACAGATCGGTCATCGCGGTGAAGTCTCGTGGAACAAAGCAGCGCGGTAACACTGGGAACACCCTCTTTCTAGCAGTCGTTCGGCGGCCTCGTCCTCGGACTGGTGGAGTGGACGTACCAGGGTCCGTGGCTGGCTCAACCTCTACCTCAGGCTCGGATGGGGGCACTTCCTCCTCTCCATTGAGGTGGATCGGATCACGGCTGCTGCTCCCTGGATGCTCGTCCACCCTAATGGGACGCATCGGGGAGGATCTTGGTCCTCTAAGTCTTCGCCTGGGGGCGTCTCAGGCTCGTTAGGCATGTTGGCGGGCGCAAAGGTGCATGTCTCAATGAGAGTGTCCGTACGGAAGTTACGCTGATGTGTACGGGTGAACAACCACACATCCTTTGTAGGTGGGGAGGTCATCACTGCAATCTGAATTCATACACGAGTGGGGGTAAGAACGATTACATTCTTAGTGGGAACCTGANGCAGCCTCCTCCTCCTTGCTAGACAAATCGGTCATCGCGGTGAAGTCTCGTGGAACAAAGCAGCGCGGTAACACTGAGAACACCCTCTTTCTAGCAGTCGTTCGGTGGCCTCGTCCTCGGACTGGTGGAGTGGACGTACCAGGGTCCATGGCTGGCTCAACCTCTACCTCATGCTCGGATGGGGGCACTTCCTCGTCGCCATTGAGGTGGATCGGATCGCGGCTGCTGCTCCCTGGACGCTCGTCCACCCTAATGGGACGCATCGGGGAGGATCTTGGTCCTCTAAGTCTATGCCTGGGGGGCGTCTCAGGCTCGTTAGGCATGTTGGCGGGCGCAAAGGTGCATGTCTCAATGAGAGTGTCCGTACGGAAGTTACGCTGATGTGTACGGGTGAACAACCACACATCCTTTGTAGGTGGGGAGGTCATCACTGCAATCTGAATTCATACACGAGTGGGGGTAAGAACGATTACATTCTTAGTGGGAACCTGACGTGGTCTCTATGGTTCATTTACTCGGGCATAATTCAGGCCACTCAAGAAAACTTCTAAGTGTCATGTATACTAAATCCCTACTGTTTATTATCTTTAACCTACGTCCTGAGCAGCTTTACCTAAGTTACTAGGTGATGAGGTCACTAGTCTTGTCATTTCCTAGGCTTTGTGCTCATTAACCTTGCGTTACTGTTAAGAACATACTAGTCGTCTTGGGTCGCTCCCTTGACGATACATAATGCATAAACAATTATTAATACATACATACTTGCATACATACTAACATACATACATACATACATACATATATTCATCTTGTATTCTATGCATGGGGAAACTTGGGGGATCTCTTACGCATACCGGCTTACATGGGTTAGCATCATTCTTCTATTTCTGACGCATACCAGCTTGCCCGGGTTAGCGTTCATTTCCTCTAGTCCTTCGCTCATGTAACCGCGGCCATACGGCTACAACCACTTCTGTTCCCAACTTGACGACGACCCAGCTGCGCTCACACCAGAGTGGTTGCTAACCACTGATGGGGTCTAGTGTCCATCATTGCCAATCAAGTGGGCTAATCTCCACCAGGTAGGAGGCGGGGGCTGGCCCTTACGACGCAACCAAGCATTGGACTTCTCTTCTTTATCTTATCTTTAGGTATGACGTCAATCTTTCTTTCTTTCTTTCATACTTTCTTTTCCTTCCTTGTGTTATTAACCTCGTTAACCAATCCACCCTTTTGGGAGTGGCGAGGTAACACCATTGACCAATCCACCCTTTTGGGATTGGTGAGGGACGTGTCTGTAAGACTTTGCCAAGAGAGGGACTTCCTATCATATAACTACATACTTCTTCCCTAACGTTCCATTATGATCTTTAAACATTAGGCGATTAACCTCTAGTTCTCTAGGGTTGGCCTAACACCTACACGACAACCCGGTCCTCATGATGCATGCTTTTTTTTATACAATAATAGGCATATCCTCACTCATTGGATCCCTTAGAACCACTAAAGTCTCAAGTCTTTCAGGTTTCATTCGAATGTCTAGGTTTACATTTCTAATGAAATCCCTACGAGTTCTTTCATTCGACTGAATTGGGATTTTATTCGATTGAAATCCTCAACATGCTTTCATTTGAATGCTCTAGGAATTCAATCGATTGAAAACCTGAGATTTTCTTTCATTCGACTAAATTGGAATTCAATTGATTGAAAGCTCGAATTGTCTTTCATTCAATTGAAAACTCTCTTCAATCAATTGAAAACTGTAAAAATTGGTTCCCCGAGACTTCAGTTTTCATTTTCCCCAGAAACCTACTGTTCTTAGGGTTCCAATCAGTATAGTTATGCATTTCATTTGTCAAAATCTCCCAAAACCCTTTTTACCCTAAAATTCCCCAAATTCCTACTTAAGACTTTTACAATCAAACATACAAAATAACACATATACAATTATAAAATTAAACCACATAGACAGTGGGCTCAGAGTTACCCACATCCGATGGAAATTCTGATCTGATAGTCTTGATGCCAGTAACTCTCTGGTTGCAATGGCGTGCTCTGGAAATTTTTTCGAGTCTCCAACAAGAAACTGAGATGTGTCGGAACGGGATCGGTGTTTGTGAAACTACTGAAAGCTACGTAAAATTTCTGAAAGTTACGTCACTGTGCCATTTTCCCTTTTCTTTTTCCCTTTTTCTTTTCTTGTTTTTCTTTCCTTCTGCTGCTGTTATTATTATTATTATTTATTATATAAATATCTCCAAAGGGGATAAGAAACCTTACCCGGTTTGGTTCCAATTTCGTCTGATCGCGTTTTGTCCAAAATGTCTCACACCCGATTGCCCCAAAAATATTCCGGACATAACGTTGTGATCCATTAATTTTTCCCTTCGATCGTGGAGCTACCACTCAGGGATTTTTGACTATCTTACCGTGTCAACGAATTCCACGAGTGTTTTCCAGTATCCGGAACAAATTCCGTTCGAGCCGAAACTCGTCCGAGTTCACCGAAAAATTTTCTGAACAACGAACCCTAATCCTAATCGTTATTTCGGAGTGCGCGGGGGTTAAATTCCCTTCCCTCGATTTCCTAAACGTCTCCCGGCCGTTCTTGTCAATGTAGCCGATGGGTTTTCCGTGCACGAGGATTCGGGATGTTAAATGCGTGTCTGGTGGACGGTTACATAACATATGCATAGTCATACAATTATTCAATCATCATATAAATATCATGCATGAGGGGCTGGGGATTCTCTTACGTGCTGGTGGTTGCGTCCTTTTCGTTACTAGGTTCCCCCACTCCCTTGTTGACTGCGGGATCGTCATCCACATACAGCCACAACACGCTTACAACCATTCAGCAAATAGAATGGCGGAAGTGTACCCTGGCGGTAGCATTGGAAAATGAAGGCCCGCTTGTCCATATCTGGAGGACAAGATCTCTCTTTTTCTTCCGGTGTCCACATCTGGAGAACATATCTTTCTTTCTTTCTTTCTGGGATTCACATCTGGAGGATCATCTTCGCCACGTCTGGGGAGTACTTATGCCACATCTGGAGGCATCTGACTCGTCTTTTAAATGTTATGACATAAAAGCTCAAGCGTTCTTTCCTTACTTTCTTTTCTATCGTCTGGGTTGAAACCCGCGTTCAGACCACTATCTGCGTAACATAATCATAACCTAGTCCTTCTCGCGTGACCGGAGAGGGGCTTGTCAGGTGTGACATGCCAAGAGAGGGATTTCCTATTATATAACTATGTTCTTTCTTCAAGGTACACCGACCCTAGGTGGTCGAGCCTTCTTAAGATATTACCAGTTCCCTACATTCCATTACCGTCTTTACGCATTAGGCTGTTTGATTCTAGTGATCTATAGTTTCCCTAAGCCCTACTGCAACCACTCCTCATGATGCATGCACCTGTAGCTACACTGTTCTCATATGATTTCACATGCTAAAATGGCAAAGCAATGCAGATGAGGTGATGTGGGTCCTTAGGTTGATCTCAACCTCCTCTTCTTTATAGACAAGTTTAGTTGGAACCCTAGGGTTCTCAGGCCGCTCAGCGCCATGCATCACCGCTCAGCGCCCTTGTCCTCTCAGCGCCTTCCCTGAGCTCCCCACAGTTCTGACCGATCCTTATCCAGTTACGTGGCGTCCACGTCACAGGCTGCTCAGCACCCTAGCTTGGAGCTCAGTACCCTGCCCTGGCGCACCACCACGTAACATCTCACTCGTGCTAGGGCTCAGTGAGGCTTCAGGCCGCTAGTGCCCTATGGGTCTGCTCAGCGCCCTGGAGCGTACTGAACCTATAACCCGAGAGCACTTCACCATCTTTTACCACCTTTCTTCCCAACTCTTTTCAAGCTTTTTGAGACCTAACCACACATCATTCCATCCATCACTTAGCACCTAGAAGCATCCTAAACATGTTCATACATAGCAAGCCCTAACCATGCATTCTAGCATATCATCATCATACACACACAAGCCTAACAACAACTAAGCATCAATAACACCAAGGAAGTTACCCACTTCCTTAGAGCTTGGTTGAATATGAGGAAGGTGGGAGAGGGTTGTCCTCTAAGAGCCGAGCGTCGTCCAAGCTTCGGTCAGCGTAACCGCGATGCACGTGAGCAGAGTTTCAGCTAGTTCCAGAGGAAATTTCTTATGAAAATTTTCTGAATGGAAGGGGCTATTTATAGCCAAAAATATTCCCCCTAAAATTACCCTTTTGCCCCTTGGAAAATTTACCATTTTGCCCTTTTAGATTTACTTAATTAATTAATTAATTCAAGAGATAATTAAAAGGTCAAATCAATGAATAGTAATTGAATTTTTTATTTTTTTCTTGGAAATCAGATTTCCCCACGTGCTGTTTGCAGATTTTGGGCTTCTCCCAGTCCCGTTTCGCTCGTGTTTGATCGTTCGCTGTCCCGGTATGTCGCCTACAGTCGTCCAAAAAATATTCTGATCATACCATCGCGATTCTCAAATTTTCCTTAACATAGGACTAATGTTACTTGAAGGCATTTGTGGTTTTTTCTCCGGAGGAGTATTCTTCACAGATACCTTTGATAAGGCGGAAAATTCTGACGGCAGACAATAGTAGTTCAGCTGTCTGCGAAATTTTACGCAACGACTAACCCTATGTTCTATGAACATTTAACCTAAGAATTTCTCATCCTAGCCCTCCAATCACATGTTAAAAATTATTTAATATCTATTCTTGTGAATGTTTCTATAACGGGAAAGCGGGATGTTACAAAAAATGACATTTTGGACAAAAAGAGTAAATCTGTAATTTTGAAACTTTGGGCTCAAAATCTGGGTTTATAGGTGTGAAAAATGATCTTAGAGCTATCAAAAACCTTAGGGTGAGGTCTTGGACCCTTCGGGTTTTTTATAACTAAAATTTGGAAGAAAAAGAGTAAGATTGTTTAAAGTGCTTTCTCGTCAGGCAGCTGAGCGACCCTGAAGACGCCGCAAGTCATTTGGCCATATCCTTTCTTTGGCAGCACTTGGGCTTTAGCCCATTTTCCTTTCCCTGCTGATCGTGTGTGTTCATCTCTTGCGTGCTTTGTTTCCAATTTTGATCATGTTTGATCGCGTTTGGTCATTAATCGCTCATGTACGGATATCCTAAAAATATTCCGAACACATAGTCGCGATCTACTAATTTTCCTGGTCAGGACGATAAGTCAGGTTAAGGTATTCGTGAACTTATTTTCTTAAGAGTATATTTTACGGATACCTTTGGCACCTGATGAAGTTCCGGTGTTGACCGAAAATTAATCCGAATTCCACGAAATTTCTGTGAGCTTACGAAACCATTATTTTGACTGGTATTTTGGATAAGAAAACCTTTATAATTAAATTTCTAGTCTAAATAACCGTCTTGAGTACACTTTAATTACGCAAAATCTTTGTAAGAGGAAAAACCAGGATGTTACAAAGCACAAAACGCAGAAGACCTGATCCACGGTAAGTACGTAATGATGGGTAGGTCCTTGACTATACTTTATGATTCAGGATTCACATTCATTTATATCCCATGAAAACGTTAGGAACCTAGGTCTGACACCCATATCACTACCGTAAACCTTAAATGTGTCCACACGCACTGCACCACCTGTTAAGACCTACTTGATGTGTCTCAAGTGCCCATTTCAGCTGCAGGATAGGACATTTATAGCTGATTTGATATGTCTTCCTTTGGTAGGCCTAGATATAATCCTAGGGATGGATTGGCTTCGTGCCAATCGAGTTATCCTAGATTGCATTAACAAGTTAGTAACCCTTCCTCCCCGTAGCCCTAGACGTGACCATCGTAAGAACCAAGTTCGTTACTCTATACTGTTACCAGCTTGAGAGTCAGGAATACATTCTCTTAATATCCTCAGAAGTGGAGACAAAGCAGCAGATCGATCATATCCCCGTGGTTTGCGATTACCCGGAGGTATTCTCTGATGATATCCTGGAGTTTGCCCTGGAAAAGGAAAGTGGAGTTCTCTATTGACTTGGTCCCAGGAGCTGGGCCAATCTCCATCGCGCCTTACCGCACGTCCCCGATGGAGCTACAGGAGTTAAAACGGTAGCTAGAGGAACTCATGGAGAAACAATTCATCCAACCGAGTGCATTACCATGGGGTGAAACACCCCTGCTAGCGGCTTACCCATACGTAGTAAACAATGCTCACAGGGTTGTTATCTACTTTGGTTAGGGTTACTTTTAGCCCCTACGTTTAACTTTGAAAATATTTCTTACTTATAAAATATGGTCCGTTTTGAAACTTTTTCGTTATATGTATATGATATAAAATATGAGCCACGCGTCAGATAGAATTTAGAGAGCAAACGTTAAAGCTTTATAGTTCACTGATAATTATCCTAACATAACAACATCAAACAATAAGCATACAAGTGGTCCATGGCATATATCACAAGCATTTACATAGGTATTATCATATTTGTTACATATAAGTACTTTCTCAGAGTAGTGTAAAATATGAACTATACTAACTAAGGGTTAATTGTAACATCTTTGGTCAAGCCCCTGCTATCCTATTTCTCAGTTCATCTTCTTTGAGTCTGCTTCTTCACGTACAGCACTGACGTCCTTGTCGTGCTTACCTAGAATCATAAAAGAGTGGGTGTGAGAACTCTGCATTCTTAGTGGGAAACCTTAGTCGTCACTGCTCGTTTTACTCTCAATTATGATTCAGCCGCTCAGGGGTCCCTAGATGTCACAGTTATACTACATCCCTACTACTTATTAATATTCAACCTAGTCCTGAGCAGCTACCTACGTTACTAGGTGACTGAGGGAACCTAATCTTTCATTATCTATGTCATCTATTCCCTGCCCTAGCTCTTAAGGAACATGTTCTCACTATAAAATACTTCAGGATCTTCTCGCACTTCGCTTGCACATACACCATCTTATAACCATCATTTATAATCATTAACTTGAATTCATTATCCAGATGCGACAACGATATCAGGAATAGCTTACTCTGTCCACACTTGGGGACTGACTCATTTCGTCCACGCTTGGGGACATATCCACACTTGGGGATAGACTTGCTTCGTCCACACTTGGGGACTGACTTATGTTATCCACACTTGGGGACCTCCTATCCATACTTGGGGATAGACTTACATTGTTCACACTTGGGAACTGACTCATGTTGTCCACACTTGGGGACCTCCTATCCACACTTGGGGATAGACTGACTTTGTTCACACTTGGGAACATACTCATGTTGTCCACACTTGGGGATAGACTGACTTTGTCCACTCTTGGGGACGTACAGACCTCGATGATAGAATTTAAGTTTTATTTTTCTTTCTAAACATAAACATAATTCAATATCTCATAGCATCAATACACGTCTGATAAACACAGCTCAATGATCTCAAAGCATTCATATACATGATAAATATAACTCAATATCTCATATCATCATTTCATAGTTCATCACACAATATTCCTCAAAATATCATCATATTATGAATTCTAGCATATAATACATGGCGTAAAACATAAACAATCAGATATCCAGCAATTATTCCAATAGTCACAAAGCATGCATCAGCTTTCTGTCAGAAATTAGTGATCAGAAATCGGAGAGGTCCAAGACCTTACCCGAGGTTTTTCATAGCTCCAAGATCATTTTTCATGCTTAGAAATTTAGATTTTAATCCCAACTTCACGAAATTGCAGTTTGCCCCTTTTCCCAAAATTGCTATTTTGCCCCCGTAAACGCCCTATTTTCTTTGGAATTTTAGGTCTCAAAAACCCGATGAACTCAAGACTTGCCCTTAAGGTTTTTGATAGTTATAAACCCATATTTTCTACAAATCAACCCAGTTTTTCAGTTTCGAGACTTGAAATTCCAGTTTTGCCCTTGTTACTTAAAAACACTATTTTCTGTCTACTCGTTGAGAAATTCACCAAGGACTCCAAAAATCATGAAACTTGACATCTCCACTCAATTTTTCATGTAGAATCCAAAAATAACATTAGTTTTTCAAGATAAAAATCCCAGCATACAGTTCTTTATAAAAACGTGATATAGTTCCGTTTACCGCTTAAGCTTTCCTAACTTCTGACAGAATCACAAAGAGCACCAGCAATTCCAGACAATCATCAACAACACATATATAAATCAAAGTCACATACAAGGCATCCTAACAACATATACATCTAACATGAAACCACATAGACAGTGGATAATTCGGTTACCCACTTGTTTGCGTCTGACTACGGTTTTGCTGCTTCCTGCGGGCTTTTCCTTAGCTATGATGCTTCCTAGCTCCTCTTAGGCTAAATTCCTTCCAAGCTTTCTTTGGGGATTTCAGGGGCTGTTTGTGGGTTAAGGTTAAGGAGTTCCTGAAGAATCTTGACTAGGTTTAGTGTAGGAAGTTTCTGGGTTTTCAGTTTGATAGAATAACAGCTGATTATGTAATTGGACAGAGGTTTGGCAAGGTTTTCCTTTTTTTTTCTCTCTAAAATTTCAGATTCTAAGGTGTATTTATAGGTCAAGCCACAAAATTCACTTTTCCAAAATGCCCTTGGACCAATTTACCATTTTGCCCCTAGCTTA
This sequence comes from Nissolia schottii, assembly GCA_003254905.1. NCBI lineage: Eukaryota > Viridiplantae > Streptophyta > Magnoliopsida > Fabales > Fabaceae > Nissolia > Nissolia schottii. The sequence continues at coordinate 20,716 of QANU01090174.1, forward strand.
TGTCATGCATGACATCATGAATGGTGACTCACCACCATGACTCACCTCTTGGACTTTTTGACTAGGCCACTTGGCCACTTTTTGGTCGTGCAAGGCCTTTTTGCCTTGGCCACACAAGTGGCCAAGAATTAGGGGTCTCCGATAGATAAATTTTGATCAGGTTTTGTCATTTTCGGTCCCGGTACTTCGCGTACGGCTGTTCTAAAAATATTTTGATCACATCCTTGTGATCCCCTAATTTTTCTAAGGAAGAATTTAGGTACATTTAAGGTATTTGTGAACTCCCTTCTGTAGCCGTACCTTTTACGGATACTTTTGACGCGCTGTTGTACTCAGATGACAAAAAGGATTTATTCTAGTGTCTGCAGAATTTTATGAAAATGAGCAGAATTATTTTTACAAACATTTTTAACCTAAGTTCATGTTTCTAATGGTTTAACCTACAATGAGAATTTCATAGGCATCTGTTTAGTGAGATTTACACTAAGGAGAAAGCGGGATATTACATGGGGAGCATCCGTATTGTTTATCAAGAAGAAGGATGGCTCGATTAGGATGTGCGTTGATTACCAGCAGCTCAACAAAGTACCATCAAGAACAAGTACTCCTTGACGAGAATCGACGATCTGATGGATCAGCTTAAGGGAGCGACAGTGTTTTCAAGGATTGACCTACGCTATGTGTAACATCCCGTTTTTTCCTTAGTAAAAAGTTTGCAAAGATAAATACAAAATCAATTCTAAATTAAGTTAAGAAGGTTAGGATAGGGGTTTTTGGACTAGAAACGTCCGTAGGACCTAGGGTTTGTCGTTTTGCAAAATTTTGCAGACAGCGGAATGGTTATTATCGGTCATTGGAATTCAACAACGCATCAAAGGTATCTGTGAAGAATACCCCTCTGGAGAAAAATTTACAAATGCCTGGGGTTGTCATGAATTCCATGTTAAGGAAAATTAGTGGATCGCGGCGGTATGCTAGGAATATTTTTTGGACGACCATGAAATACCCTAGCTAGTCGGCCTATGCTTAAGTCGTAGACTTCCCGGCTAGGTGGTGCTCTTCTGGTGCTGTGAACCGTTATGATTCTACATCTTGATTTAAAATTAGGGTTTACAAAATAACGGGCCAATTTAAACTTCATTTCAGTGATACTGAGGAAAATAACGAGCCATACGCATCATATACCGCATAAGTATTATCATAAAAATGTAAAGGAAGCACGAGTACGTACCTGGCGTGTGGCGAGTACCCAAAGAAAATACACATACGACCCAAAGATAACACACATAATTATACATTGATATCATAAGGAGTATCTTGTCCTACTACGGACATACATATTCAACATCACTCTATATACAATGGCACATATATACAATACTATAAGTGAAATAAACCTACGCACACGGATGAGTACTACTCATGACGTGTACAACACTCCTACGGCTGCAATGCGGGCTGGGTCCTATCACACTACTCATCAGAATCATCCTCTCGCTCTGCGGGGTCCACCTCGTCCTCGCTGGAGATATCCGTCACGGCGGTGAACTTGCGGGGCACGAACCTGTGTGGTCGCACTGGGAGAACGCTCTTACGGGTGATAGTGCGCGTGCCTCGTCCTCGAACCGGAGGTGTGACTGGCTCTGGGTCGGTATCTGGCTCTAGTATCGGCTGGGGCTCTGGCCTCGGCGGCGGAGGACCATCCTCTCCGTCAACGTGGATCGGATCGCGGGTGCTGCTACCTGGATGCTCGTCGATCCAGATGGGGCGCATGGACGATGACCCTGGCCCTCGAAGCCTGCGACGGACCTGCTCTGGACTCTCTCCCGGAAAGTTCACAAGAGCGAACGTGCTGGTCTCCAGTAAGGTGTAAGTGCGGTAGTTGCGCTGTCGTGAGCGCATAAACAACCAAACGTCCTTGGCAGGCGGCGATGACATATCCATCAACAGGAGTCATACACGAGTGGGGATAAGAACGACTTCGTTCTTAGTGGAAACTCTACGGGGCCGCTATAGTTCAATTACTCGGGCAGATTCCAGGCCACTCAGGAATACCTCTAAGTGTCATGCATACTAGACTCCAACTGTTTATTATCTTTGGCCTACGTCCTGAGCAACTTTATCTAAGTTACTAGGTGATTGGCTCTCTAATCTTGTCGTTACCTGGGCTTCGTGCTTATTAACTGTATGTTGCTATTAAAGACATACTATTCGTCTTGGGTCGTTCCCTTGACCATACATAATGCATGAACAGTTATACATAATGCTTAAGCAGATATACATACATACTCATTATCATACCATCAATCATCAATTCATACATTTAATTTCATAGTGCATGGGGGGATTTGGGAATCTCTTACGCGCTCTGTGGCTGCGTCCTACTTAGTCCTTTGCACCTTTGTAGCCGTGGCCTCGGACTACAACCTCTTTTTGCCACTATTGTATCGATCCGACAGCTCTCTTTACCGGTATGGTAACTAACCATGCAAAGCTCATAGGAGGTAATCATCGAATACAATAGGTGCAACTATCCCTTCTGGAATGGCGAGGGATCAAACCTATGAGTGATCAGGCATGGACGCACTTAGATCGGCCCTATGACTCGATCCGGTTTCTTTTTCCTCTTTTAGTGGGGCCCCTTAGTTATCATTTCATTTGTACAGACCTATGCCTGTTTTACATATCTGGGTCTATGCCCGTTTCTCATCTTAATCAGGTTTCTTTACCTGCGTTGCTCATGACCAATTCATCTTGCTGAATTGGTGAGGGGCGTGTCTGTAAGACCTTGCCAAGAGAATAGGGGTTTCCTAACCAAATAACTAGACTCCTTAACTATGGTCTACCGTGCCAACTGGGGTCGGGACCTTCCTAATCCTTCTTTGTTTCCAAGGGTTCCATTATGATCTTCATTAAACTTTAACGTGAACTTCTAATTATCTAAGGTCGCCCTAACTCTTACGACGGCCTTTCCTCATGATGCATGCTTGAATTACACAAAGACATACATAACTATGCAGGTTAGATTCCATATAACCTTTAAGATCATAAGTTTTCAGTAAGCATTTGAATACCTAGGGTTTTCGCATTCGATTGCTTCTTTCAATCGAATCCCTTAGGGATTCAATCGGTTGAAATCCTTGTCAGTCTTTCATTCGAATGAAATCCTCAAGTTTTCGATTGAAACCCAAAATCTTCTTTCATTTGAATCCGTTGGAATTTAATCGAATGCTACAGTAAAAAAATCGCCCCGAGAGTAAATTTCTCAGGGGTTTTCTCTGCGTACCATTTTCGGCTTCTACAGTAATCCAATCAATACAGTTATGGTTTCCAAACCTCAAAATCATCAAAATATAACCTCCCTAACTCATTTCCTATAGTTTGTATAAAATGGTTTTTCACTCACATACACAGAAATGTATATAAACAATCATCAAATAAACCACATAGACAGTGGGCTTAGAGTTACCCACATCCGATGGGAATTCCGATCTGGTAGACTGGAAGTAGAGAATTTCCTCTTCGCAACAGCGTGCTCCTATGATTTTTTCGAAGTCTGAAAATGCTTCCGCGATGTGCTTGAGCGGGACGGGTGTTTGTGAAAATGAANAATCATCAAATAAACCACATAGACAGTGGGCTTAGAGTTACCCACATCTGATGGAAATTCCGGTCTGGTAGACTGGAAGTAGAGAATTTCCTCTTCGCAACAGCGTGCTCCTATGATTTTTCCGAAGTCTGAAAATGCTTCCACGATGTGCTTGAGCGGGACGGGTGTTTGTGAAAACGAACTGAAAGTGACGTTCTGAAGGTGGCTATTTATAGCCTTCTTATTTTTCCTTTTCTTATTTTCCCTTTTCTTTTGTTTTTCTTTTGTTATCTGTTATTATTATTATTATATTTATAAACTTTTATAACTCCTGCTGAAAGTAATTAAATAGTCCTTGGGCCGGTTCGGTTTTCGTTTCCTTACGTTTTGTCCAATATTTCCCACACCGGTTGCCCTAAAAATATTTCGGGTATATCGTCGTGATCCATTGATTTTTCCCCTCGACCCGAGAACTACTACTCAGGAATTTTCGACCGTTTTTCCAAAAATTCCACGAGCGTTTCCCGGTATCCGAAACAAATTCCGTTCGAGTCGAAGCTCTCCCGGATGCGTTGGAAAATTTTCCAGACAACACAGCCTAATCCCAGCCACTAATTCGGAGATTTTACCGGTTAACTTCTCCTTCCTGGATCCTCAGAATGCCTTTCGATTCCCCACGACGGCCTAACCCGCGGGTTTTCCGTACACGAGAGAATCGGGTTGTTACAACCGTGCGCGACGCACCAGGACTGCGAACGACCAAACACCAGGACCACTCGCCCACACCTTCCTTATCATCCAACCAGCCCTAAGGAAGTGGGTAACTTAGGCTTACTCACCTCCATTGTGTTCTAGATTGATTGTATAGCTCTATGTATGCATGTGTGTTTGTTAGGAAATTTAGTTTGATGATTATGTATGGATATGCATGTAGATGGTTAGGATGATTCTAAGTGGCTAGTGATGGATTGAATCATGTGTTGGAAACCTTGAAAAAGTGTGGAAATTGCTTCGAAAAGAATGGATGAAAGTTGGCCAAACTCTCACGGTTCAGGTACAGGAAACGCCCCAGGGCACTGAGCGGCCAAGCCTGGCGCTGAGCGGCCTAAGCTGTGACCAAAGTTTGCCACGTGAGAGGTCACGTGGTGGGAAAAGTTCAGTGAAGGGGATTGGGCGGTCTAAGCCCTGGACGCCACGTGAGTTAGAGAAGGATGGTTCAAAACCTGAGGGAGTTAAGGAGAGCGCTGAGCGACTATGCGTGGCACTGAGCGGTCAGGCACGCTAAGCAGTCAGACAGGGTGCTGAGCGGATAGGCAGGGCGCTGAGCAGACTGAAAACCCTAAGGCTCTAACTAGACTTGTCCAAGAAGCGAAGGAGTTTGTAACAAGGTTATGCAACCATGTCATTCCATCTGCATTGCTTTGCGCCACCCAAGAACTATAACAATCGAAAGGAACATAGAGGATGACAAGTACATGCATCATGGGGATTGGTTACCGGTAGGCTTAGGGCAACTATAGACCACTAGTAGTAAATGACCTAATGTTTAAAGGCAATAATTGAACATAGGGAACTAGTAATATCTTACGAAGGCCTGACCACCAAGGGTCGGTGTACCTTGAAGAAATGACATAGTTATATGATAGGAAATCCCTCTCTTGGCACGTCATACCTTACAAGCCCCTTGCTAGTTCCCCCCAAGTTGGACTGGTTTGAGCACAGGTTTTAACCCGGTACGAAAGAAAAGAAAGTAAGGAGAAAAAGTAACGCTTGAGCTTTTATGTCATGACATTTAAAAGACGGGTAAGTTATACAAAATGAACACCTTTGTGCATGAAGAAGGAATGACTTGGTCCATGAACATCAGACAGAGAGAATGAACAGACCAAATGAACATCTTGGTCCAGAAAGTCTGGACGTGCAAAATGAACATCTTTGTACGTGAAGTTCGGACAGATGAAAGGAACACCCTGTGCCCACAAGGTTCGGACATAGGCGAGCCGACTCTCGTTTTACCGCCAGGGTAGACCCCACCATTCTAAGCATAGAATGGCCTTAAACAGGTTGTAGCTGCAAAAGGGATGATGACCCCACAGACTACATGGTATCGCAGCTACTAGTAACGGTAAGGACGCCGCTATAGGCGCGTAAGAGAGCCCCTGCCTTCATGTGTAACACCCTAGCTAACTGCATACCCTCGAGTAGTACACAAGGCTCACCAGGTTGTTGCTCGTGTGGTGGGATTACTCATAGTCCTTTATTATCTTTCAAAAATACCAAGTTTAGGAAAATAGGGACCCTTTTAAAACTTTTTAGTTGGTTGCTTTATTTGCAAAATATGAGCCGCGCATGAATCAAGCATATAATACAACCGATAGAGCTACTGGCTTACAACTGATATTCATACATAAATATTTACATAAGCAAACGTGGTCCATCACAAATATTTACATCAACAATAGTCTAATATAATAAGCTACATATACAAGCCAAATACATTAAACTACATATCAAAATACATCTCAAAAAGAGTGGTCTTCTACTCATCCGTCCTCATACCATCACTGCTCCTCATGCGGCTCCTCATAGGGCTCCTCTTGGCTCTCATGATCTTCGCCTGCTCCTGGAAGCATAAGCGAGTGGGG
>QANU01090174.1:30850-42403 GCA_003254905.1 Nissolia schottii
AGCGGTCTCAGGCGCCGCTGAGCGAGATGAAGCAACATGGAAAGTGAAAAAGATATTTTTATTTAAGGCGGTTTCGAGGATTCGAGAAGGCGGTCCGCTGAGCGGTAAGCATGTACCACTGAGCGGACAGACTCAAACCGCTGAGCGGACCCTAGTTTCCGCTGAGCGGCTTGAGGGCCAGAACGCGTAGGGAACCCTTCTTGAGGCACATAATCCAGTGTCCAATGTGATAGCTATGATTGATAACTGAATTATATGAAGTTTATGCTGTATGAGAGTATGTGAAGAATATGTCCTGAATATGCGCATTACATGTAGTCTGTGAGACAATCCGTAGCATGTCATGCATTTATGATTAACCTAGTTAAAGATATGATGATTAACTCTGAGATAAGTAAAGATGCTGAAATGAACCATAGGGAACAAGTATGCCATGCTGCAGGTACAAGTATGCTATGCTGTAGGTACCCAATGCTGTTGAATAAGGGCCAATGCCCAATGCTGCTGAATAAGTGCCAATGCCCAATGCTGCTGAACAAGGGCCAATGCCCCATGCTGCTGAAACATGGCTATATGCCACATGCTGAAAAGGGCTAGATGCCCCAATACTGAAAAGGCTATAAGCCACATGCTGAAAAGGCCGTGATCACGTGAGCCAACTATGATCCCACTTCAGGAGGTCTAGGCATCCTGAATGTGGAAGCCCGCCACAGGTGGTGTCGAGATGGCATACCTGGAGGTGTGCGGTTACCACGCCTATGCATTGTCAAAAAGGGGAAAGCTTAGGTGGGGGTACAACATTCGCCCACTGTCGAGGGGTCCCGAGGGGGCACACGGCAGGTGGAAGCCCACCGCAGTAAGGTCCTGACAGTGTCGGCCTATAATGAGGGTGTGAGGTTATTCCGTCATACTAGTGTCAACAGAGGACATTACTATGGTGGGAATAACACCTATTCTGTTATGCTGCTATATTCTATTACTCTGTTATATGCTGCTATGCTGTCATAGTCTGTTATGCTGTTACATTCTGTCATGCTGTTTTATTCTGTTATTCTGCTACATTCTGTTAGTCATGTTATGCTGATGATTCTGCTACATGTATTCTGCTGAATTCCGTTATGTCTGTATTGGATGACTATGTGATGCCCATTCTGGTGATTCGTTTATGCTGAATGTACTCTGATTATATGCTGTTATTCAATTTGATTGGAATGTATATAGTCTGCTGTTATGCCGTACCGTCAAGAGCACGCTCGAGACGGTTTTACACGAGATATTAATCAGTACGAGAATGTAGTAAACAAGAGTAGTACCCCAGATCACCTAATGCAGTTAAAGCCGTTCAGATAGGCCAGAAAATAATGAATAGGGTGTTTAGTTTGTATGTTCACTTAGAGATCTCTGAGCGGCCTGAAGTCCGACATAATCTGATATACGACTCAGGAACTATGGTTATGCCCACTGAGAACCTACCGTTCTCATCCCCACTTTTTTATGACTTCAGGTACCGAAGATGCTTCATAGTCTGTGAATGCTGATAAGCCGCCGCAGCACCATGAGCGGCCAAGATAGTAGGTGAACTTAGAGAGCTGGATGCCAGGATGTTTGCCAAAGGCCTACTGAGTAGTATTCCAGTAGCCTTGTATTTTGATGTTTCCGGATTCTGTAGATGATATTGCAGTTTATGTACATGGTATGTGTAGCTTACTTATTGTATATACAACTATGTGACGGATATGATGGACCACATGAATGTATAATAAATGCTTTATTAATATACTGTTATACGCTTTGTTATATTATTCTTTTTGACGCATGGCTCTATTTTAGTATTTATCCCATGTAAATGAAAAGATTTAAAATTGGTCCTTACTTTCTTAAGCCACTATTTTCGAAAGATAACTATGGACTAGAGTATTCCGACCGAGTAGACAACAACCTAGTGAGCATTGTTTACTACGTACGGGTAAACAGTTAGCTAGGGTGTTTCATTTGGTATCAGAGCAGTTTGGTCCAAGTGAGCCTGAGGACTGAGCTGCACTATGCTTTCGGGCATGATCACGGTGTACATTCTTTGGAGTTGTATAGTCTGAACCTAGATACATTAACCCTTTTCGAGTTTGGCCAACCCGAAATGGTGTGAGTGTGACTACTCAGCTATGCTATCCTGAGAACTGCTACAAGACGATGTGCTTACTTTGAAGGTTGTTGCAGGTATAGTCAGAGAGGAGGCATTTCAAGGTGCGACTGAGGGATAGCAAGACCGAACCCAGCCTCATCTGGATTAGGAAGGAGTCCCTATTCTCGGACAGTACTGTATCGATGCAATTAAGAATGAGGACTCTTCTCAAGAGGAACCACGAGAGTTATTATAGGGCATAGGTCATGAAGGAGGAAGACGGACAGCTAAGTCAAAGACAGTGAAAGTCCTAGCCTCATGATTCGGCAATACCGTATTAACCAACTGGAAGTTGTGTCGTGAGCCAGCCCTGGATAACTAACCATGGTAGAAAGCAAGGGTAAAACCTGGGAGGTAGGAAGACAAGCGCCTAAGGAAGCGCAAACACTTAAATCTGTAAGGGAGTCATTCCTAGTAAATCCTCGAATACTTACCACAGCAATTGTCCTATTCCTCCTGTTTCCCAAATTTTTCTCAACTCTATACCCTTCCTCATGTTTTGCTCCTTGGAAATGGAGTGTGAACACTTGAACACGTAAGGAAATCATGTTTTAGCAAGCCCTTGAATGCCTACGACGGTAACTTTCCTATTCCTCCCATTTCCCTAATCTTTCTCAGCTCAGTACCCCCTTTCTCTCAATTCGTTTTTAGAAAGGAGAGTTGGTTGTTAAAAACCTCTGTGGAAACTCTTTGGCAGGTTTTTGGTCAGACGTACCCCAAGAATTGCTAGATTCTAAATTGTTACCACCCCGTATAGGTGTATTTGAGCCCAAGAGTCAGGAATTGGGTTGAAACGACCATAAGGAGGAGGCCAGCCATATCACCAAGCTAATAAGACCCTTGTGACTCCTATTAGTAATTGAGGAAGTTTAAAAGGATAGTTAAGGATTCAAACCTTAAGCATCAGGATTCGCCATGATCAGGAAATGAAACCCCCAAGTCCCGCTAATCCTAGCCAGCCCCACTATTGCAGGGAGATGACGCATAAAGGTAGGTGGATTTTATGAAGGTCAGACCCTTTATATTCAATAGACTTGTGGACTTAGAGGTAGCCCATAGTTGAATATAGGAGACAGAGCAGGTAGCTAAAAGCACCGTCAACCTTGACACTCAACAGATGGAGGTTGCGGCCAAAGGTTGCAAAGCGTAGCGGAAGCATGGTGGGACACCACCAAACCCCTGTTAGAGAATGGGGAGGTCCAAATCATCGGAAGCCGGTTCATGAAGGTAGTGGAAAGACTACGAGAGTAAAACGGAACAAGGTTCCGAGAACTGGCATTAAGATAGATGACAGTGGCGGAGTATACGACGACTTTTGAGAGGCTAAGTCGTTGCTCGAATACCCACCAGAGGGATCCCGCCAAGAAATGGAAAGGCGGAAATATCAAGAAGTGTACAATGAATCAGGGTACGGACTCTTTTAGAAAGTAGAAGTTGGAGGTGCAGGCGTTCGTCATTCGCGTAGATATGAGTGACTATGCGATGAGGGCGGACAAGTGATAGATTTTGGAAAATGTCAGCAAGAAAACTGACAGCAACCAGTCGTAAAGAAAACGGAAGAGGGAGGAATTAAGCAGGGAAGTGCCTCACAGGACTAAAAGAGTAGGATACCTTTTCCAACCTTACAGAAAATAATTTCCGAAGATGTAGGAAGAGACGGGAAACTTTAGTGACTAAGACGGGTGTTAGAGTCTACTCTATTAGGGAAGTAAAAGGTTGAGAGACTAAGTTCGGAGGACACATGGTGGAAAAGGCTTAGCGAGCAAGTGTGGAAAAACAAGAGAATTAAGAGAAGAGTATAGCAGAGAGTATGAAGATAAGGTGAGATAAGGAAATAGAGTGAATCAGTTGTTAGGAAGAGACATACAAGGGAAAAACAAGGGAAAACATGAATGAAAATGTAAGTGCGAACATAGGTTTAAGGAGATGAAAGAAAGATAAGGAGGCTGAAGTGTGAGAACCACGAATGTAACTCAGATCCCACCCAAAGATTAAGGTATGGGAGACATAGAAGAACTTGATATGGGAGAATTAAATATAGGAAACCTTGATAAGCTGTAGAGTGAAGACAAATAATGTCCAAGAAAGAGAACGAGGTACAGTCAGAAATAATGGGAATTAGGATGATGATAGGTAAGAGCCCTAGCCCGAGAGACAAAAGTATTGATGAAACTGTTGCGCAAGGGAGTGTTTACAGCGCAAAGCCGACCGAACAGCTATACAGACAACTGAAGGAGACCGCTTGACGTCCAAAAGGTACTCTGGCAATAGGTATTGAAAGGTCTTGAAGATTAGGAAGCTGAACCCCCAATTGTTGGACCTTTCTAGACCTTGAAGTGTATTAGACTGGAAGCGTACGGAGTAGCTTTTCTGCTGAACTTAGCCAATCTTCATAATATCTTTCATGTCTCTCAGTTACGTAAGTATTACGCATCTCCCAAGTATGTGCTTCAACCAGAACAGATACAGTTAAGAGAAGATTTATCCCTACCGCTCACGTCGTAACGAATCATTGCTCATAAGATTTGCTAGACAAGGAATAATGGGATTCCTATGGTGCGAGTGGTATGAGCGAACGGGGATATCGGAAAGCAAACGTGAGAATTAGACGCAGATATGAAGGAAGCCTATCCGGAGTATTTTGAGAGGTATGGACCTATCCGTATCTTTCAATTTCGAGGACGAAATTTTTCGAAGGGGGGTGGAATGTAACATCCTGACTTTTTCCTTCACCAAAACGTTGCATAACAAATAATTACGACTATATCAATGAGGAAAAGAGGAAATAAAAATGAAATAAAATTCTAATATTAATTTTATCCCAGTAATATTAGTGAAACAGAGTAATTTGACGATCTCGTGACGTCCGGTGACGTTTGGATCGAAATTAGGGTTTTATTATAATTTCTTTACGACTCACAGGAGTCTGTAAAATGTATTAATATGAAATTAAATGTAAGAATATGTCACCTAAGATTTTAATATTAACAAGGGGAATTAATAGGTCACAACGGTATGCCCGGAATATTTTTAGGACGTCCGGACATAAATAAGTAATGAACACATATGACCTAAAACACACTAAGGGCAAAATAGGAAATATACATGGCCTAAATCCCCTAAATCACCCACGGCTGCCCTTCCCCCATGCCAAACCCGAACACACACACACAAAACACTCTAAACCTATTTCATTTCTTCTCCCAAAGTTCTAAGGCTTAAAGCTCCATAATCATCAAAGTTCAACCATCATTTCTTGTTCTCATCATCATCAATCATTCTAAAATCAATCAAGAAGGCAAGCTAGCATCAAGGTTAGAAAGTTCTCTTCAAGTGGAAGCAAGAGAACCAAGTTCCATAACCCTAAAACTCCATAACCTAGGTTTGCACTTTTCTTGACTAAGAAGAGTTCAAGCAAGCCATCAAGCTTCAATCTCATCATCATAATTCATTCTTAAGTCCCTAAGGAAGACAATCAAGAGTAGTTGGTCAAGAAGGTTCAAGCAAGCAAGCAAGGCTTGATTCCATCTTTCCTCAAGCATCAAGAAGCTATTTAGGAAGTGGGTAACTCTAGTTCCTCACCTCTTGGATGGTGATTAAGTGTATGTGCTTGTATGGGTATGTATGTAAATGTTGAATTTATGGACATAAATGCTAGAAATGAGGTTAGGACTTAGGAAGACAATTCTGAAGGGTCTTGTGACCTGGATTAGATAGAGTTGTTGTGCTTGAATTATGTGTGAGACTCATGTAGGGTTCCATGGAGGCTAAGGCATGAAAATGGAAGAGATGATGGTTTCGGGTTGCTTGTCTCGCACAGGGGCTGCTAAGCGGTCTCAGGCGCCGCTGAGCGAGATGAAGCAACATGGAAAGTGAAAAAGATATTTTTATTTAAGGCGGTTTCGAGGATTCGAGAAGGCGGTCCGCTGAGCGGTAAGCATGTACCACTGAGCGGACAGACTCAAACCGCTGAGCGGACCCTAGTTTCCGCTGAGCGGCTCGAGGGCCAGAACACGTAGGGAACCCTTCTTGAGGCACATAATCCAGTGTCCAATGTGATAGCTATGATTGATAACTGAATTATATGAAGTTTATGCTGTATGAGAGTATGTGAAGAATATGTCCTGAATATGCGCATTACATGTAGTTTGTGAGACAATCCGTAGCATGTCATGCATTTATGATTAACTCTGAGATAAGTAAAGATGCTGAAATGAACCATAGGGAACAAGTATGCCATGCTGCAGGTACGGGCCAATGCCCAATGCTGCTGAACAAGGGCCAATGCCCCATGCTGCTGAAACATGGCTATATACCACATGCTGAAAAGGGCTAAATGCCCCAATACTGAAAAGGCCATGATCACGTGAGCCAACTATGATCCCACTTCAGGAGGTCTAGGCATCCTGAATGTGGAAGCCCGCCACAGGTGGTGTCGAGAGGGCATACCTGGAGGTGTGTGGTTACCACGCCTATGCATTGTCGAAAGGGGGCAAGCTTAGGTGGGGGTACAACATCCGCCCACTGTCGAGGGGTCCCGAGGGGGCACACGGCAGGTGGAAGCCCACCGCAGTAAGGTCCTGACAGTGTCAGCCTATACTGAGGGTGTGAGGTTATTCCGTCATACTAGTGTCAACAGAGGACATTACTATGGTGGGAATAACACCTATTCTGTTATGCTGTTGTATTCTGTTACTCTGTTATATGCTGCTATGCTGTCATAGTCTGTTATGCTGTTACATTCTATCATGTTGTTTTATTCTGTTATTCTGCTACATTCTGTTAGTCATGTTATGCTGATGATTCTGCTACATGTATTCTGCTGAATTCCATTATGTCTGTATTGGATGAATATGTGGTACACATTCTCGTGATTCGTTTATGCTGAATGTACTCTGATTATATGCTGTTATTCAATTTGATTGGAATGTATATAGTCTGCTGTTATGCCGTACCGTCAAGAGCACGCTCGAGACAGTTTTACACGAGATATTAATCAGCACGAGAATGTAGTAAACAAGAGTAGTACCCCAGATCACCTAATGCAGTTAAAGCCGTTCAGATAGGCCAGAAAATAATGAATAGGGTGTTTAGTTTGTATGTTCACTTAGAGATCTCTGAGCGGCCTGAAGTCCGACATAATCTGATATACGACTCAGGAACTATGGTTATTCCCACTGAGAACCTACCGTTCTCATCCCCACTGTTTTATGACCTCAGGTACCGAAGATGCTTCATAGTCTGTGAATGCTGATAAGCCACTGCAACACCATGAGCGGCCAAGATAGTAGGTGAACTTAGAGAGCTGGATGCCAGGATGTTTGTCAAAGGCCTACTGAGTAGTATTCCAGTAGCCTTGTATTTTGATGTTTCCGGATTCTGTAGATGATATTGCAGTTTATGTACATGGTATGTGTAGCTTACTTATTGTATATACAACTATGTGACGGATATGATGGCCCACATGAATGTATAATAAATGCTTTATTAATATACTGTTATACGCTTTGTTATATTATTCTCTTTGACGCATGGCTCTATTTTAGTATTTATCCCATGTAAATGAAAAGATTTAAAATTGGTCCTTACTTTCTTAAGCCACTATTTTCGAAAGATAACTATGGACTAAAGTATTCCGACTGAGTAGAAAACAACCTAGTGAGCATTATTTACTACGTACGGGTAAATAGTTAGCTAGGGTGTTTCATTTGGTATCAGAGCAGTTTGGTCCAAGTGAGCCTGAGGACTGAGCTGCACTATGCTTCGGGCATGACCATGGTGTACATTCTTTGGAGTTGTATAGTCTGAACCTAGATACATTAACCCTTTTCGAGTTTGGCCAACCCGAAATGGTGTGAGTGTAACTAGTCAGCTATGCTATCCCGAGAACCGCTACACGACGATGTGCTTACTTTGAAGACTATTGCAGATACAGTTAGAGAGGAAGCTTAGGTCTGGAGGGTGCTAGCAACTTCTTGAGGGGAAGGTAACCCCGACCCGCCGAAGGCAAATGCCGTAGGTTTTGGAGTCGTGGACGAAGAAGTAGTGGTTGAGAAGAAGAGTGCAGAAGCTGAGAAGAGGAAGGCATTGAGGACGAGAACGCCTCCTACCTGAACTTGAAGGGTCAGACTTATGTTCTGGTGAAATTTCAAGGCACGACTGAGGGATAGCTCATGTGAAATAGGGAGGAGTCTAAGTTCCCGATTACCACTCTATTGGGGTGATTGAGAATGAGGACTTTTCTTAAGAGGAACCACGAGAGTTATGACAGGACATAGGTCATAGAGGAGAACGATGGCCATCTAAGTCAAAGACCATGAAAGCCCTAGCCTCATGATTCGGCGACACAGTACCAACTAATTGGAAGTTACGCCGGAGGCCAACCTTGGACAACCAACCATGGTTGACGGCAAGGACAAACTCCTGGAGGTAGGAAGACAAGCGCACAAGGAAGCGCAAACACTTAAATCTGTAAGGGAGTCATTCCTAGTAGACCCTCGAATACTTACCACAGCAATTGTCCTATTCCTCCTGTTTCCCAAATTTTTCTCAACTCTATACCCTTCCTCATGGTTTGCTCCTTAGAAAGAAGTGTGAACACTTGAACCCCTAAGGAAGTCAATTGTTAGCAAGCCTTCGAATGCATACGACGGTAACTTTCCTATTCCTCCCATTTCCCTAATCTTTCTTAACCCAGTACCCCCTTTCTCTCAATTTGTTCTTTAGTAAGGAGAGTGGGTTGAAATGACCATAAGGCTGAGGTCACCCATATCACCAAGCTAATAAGACCCTTGTGACTCCTATTAGTAATTGGGGAAGTTCAAAAGGATAGTTAAGGATTCAAACCTTAAGCATCAGGATTCGCCATGATCAGGAAATGAAACCCCTAAGTCCCGCTAATCTTAGCCAGCCCCACTATTACAGGGAGATGACGCATAAAGGTCGGTGGATTTTATGAAGGCCAGACCCTTTACATTCGATAGACTTGTGGACGTAGAGGTAGCCCATAGTTAGGTATAAGAGACAGAGCAGGTAGTTAAAACCACCGTCGACATTGACACTCAACAAATCGAGGTCGCAGTTAAAAGTGGAAGGATGCAGCGGAAGCATGGTGGGACACCACCAGACCTCGGTTAGAACAAAGGGAGGCCCAAATCATTGGAAGCTGGTTCATGAAGGTAGTGGTAGACCAGTATTGTCCCTAAAGACTACGAGAGTAGAAAGAAAACGAGGTTTCGGGAACTGGCACTAAGATGAATGTCGGGGGCGGAGTATACAACGACGTTTGAGAAGTGTACAATGAATCAGGGTACGGACTCCTTTAGAAAGTAGAAGTTGGAGGTGCAGGCGTTCGTCATTTGCATAGATATGAGTGACTATGCGATGAGGGCGGACAAGTGATAGATTTTGGAAATGTCAGCAAGAAATCTGACAACAACCAGTAGTAAGGAAAACGGAAGAGGGAGGAATTGAGTAGGGAAGTGTCTCGCAGGACTAAAGGAGAGGGAGACCTTGTCCAACCTTACAGAAAATAATTTCCGAAGATGTAGGAAGAGACGAGAGACTTAAGTGACTAAGACGAGTGTTAGAGCATACTCTATTAGGGAAGTAAAAGGTTGAGAGACTAAGTTCGGAGGACACATGGTGGAAAAGGCTTAGTGAGCAAGTGTGGAAAAACAAGAGAATTAAGAGAAGAGTATAGCAAAGAGTATAAAGATAAAGTGAGGTATAGAAATAAAGTGAAACCGCCGTTAGGAAGAGACGTACATGGAGAAAGCTGGGGAAAACATGAATAAAGATGTAAGTGCGAACATAAGTTTAAGGAAATGAAAGAAAGATAAGGAGGCTGAAGTGTGAGAACCACAAATGTAACTCAGATCCCACCTAAAGATTAAGGTATGGGAGACATAGAAGAACTTGATATGGGAGAATTGAATATAGGAGACCTTGATAAGCTGTAGAGTGAAGACAAATAATGTCCAAGAAAGAGAACAAGGTACAATCAGGAATAATGGGAATTCGGATGATGATAAGTAAGAGCCCTAGCCAGAGGGATAGAAGAATGGATGAAACTGTTGCGCAAGAGAGTGTTTACTGCGCCAAGCCGACCGAACAGCTATGTAGAGAATCGAAGAAGACCGCTCGAGTTCCAAGAGGGAGATCCTGTCTTTCTAAAGGTTACTCCAACGACAAGTATTGGAAAGTCTGTGAAGATCAAGAAGCTGAACCCCGATTCATTGGACCGTTCCAGATCCTGGAGCGAATTGGATCGGTAACGTACCGAATAGTTCTTCCGCCGAACCTAACCAATATTCATAATGCCTTTCATGTCTCTTAGTTATGCAGATACTATGCACTCCCCGATTATATGCTTCAACCAGAACAGATACAGTTGAGGGAAGATCTATCTCTACCACTTACGCCGCAATAGATCATTGATCATAAGATTTGCTAGACGAGGAACAAGGAGATTCCTATGGTACGAGTAATATGAGCGAACGGGGAAAGTAGAAGAGTAGACGTGGGAATTAGAAGCGGATATGAAGAAAGTCTATCCGGAGTATTATGCGAGGTATGGACTTATTTGTATCTTTCAATTTCGAGGATGAAATTTTTCGAAAGGGGTGGAATGTAACATCCCGACTTTTTCCTTCACTAAAATGTCGCATAATAAATAATTATGACTATATTAATGAGGAGAAGATGGAATAAAAATGAAATAAAATTCCCATATTAATTTTATCTCAGTAATATTAGTCAAACAGAGTAATTTGACGATCTCGTGACGTCCGGTGACGTTTGGATCAAAATTAGGGTTTTATTATAATTTCTTTACGACTCACAGGAGTCTGTAAAATGTATTAATATGAAATTAAATGTAAGAATATGTCTCCTAAGATTTTAATATTAACCAGGGGAATTAATAGGTCACAACGGTATGCTCGAAATATTTTTAGGACGTCCGGACATAAATAAGTAATGAACACATATGACCTAAAACACACTAAGGGCAAAATAGGAAATATACATGGCCTAAATCCCCTAAATCACCCACGGCTGCCCTTCCCCCATGCTAAACCCGAACACATACACACAAAACACTCTAAACCTATTTCATTTCTTCTTCCAAAGTTCTAGGGCTTCGAGCTCCATAATCATCAAAGTTCAACCATCATTTCTTGTTCTCATCATCATCAATCATTCTAAAATCAATCAAGAAGGCAAGCTAGCATCAAGGTTAGAAAGTTCTCTTCAAGTGGAAGCAAGAGAACCAAGTTCCATAACACTAAAACTCCATAACCTAGGTTTGAACTTTTCTTGACTAAGAAGAGTTCAAGCAAGCCATCAAGCTTCAATCTCATCATCATAATTCA
>QANU01090175.1:0-16103 GCA_003254905.1 Nissolia schottii
GCATATGAATCTATCCATTTCTTATGATTTGCTTGAATGATTTTGCACTTAATGCTAGTCTTTTTTTAGCGTTTTGTTCTTGATTTGGGACATAGTTGTATGAATGGGAGTTATACTAATTAAGTCATAACCAAGTTAAGATCAATATTGCTATGCGAAGCTAGATTCTAGACTCGAACGTTGTGAACGAGAAGTTATAATCATTAGAGTCGGATCTAAATCCTTCATCTAACTCTGGTTGCCATAACTGGGAAAAGTTTAGTCGTGTTAACATCTAGAATAACTCTGGCGTACTTTGTTAAAGCTTGTGTACGAAAGTGACAAATTTAACAAAGGAAACCTGTGATCTTTTCATACGCGAAAGCGATGACAAAGTTAAGAACTGGTGGCGGGCAATCAATGAAATGATGATTCTATGTAATAAGTAACTGGATGCATGAAACTATGATATGATTAAATTCCCAACAAGCTCTGGAACTACCTCTAATTTGTTGCCTATTTTATTTTCATGTTTTTTATTCATTTAGATTATTTATCTATCAATCAAACTATCAAATCCTTCACTTCATTGTTTTTTAATTAACCAAACTCAAGAATGGTAATTTTGCAACTCTCTGTGGATTCGACTATACCCAACTGTATTGCAATTGGATCCTTTGTGGATCTGAAAGCTGTAAAGTAGGATATATATTTAATTTGAACGACAAAAGCGGAAAGAAGCTTTCAACAAACTTGGCACAGTCGTGACAAAACTAGACTATGTCAAGATCGAAGAAAGTGTAACAATTGGCTTTCATCAGAAAGCTTATGACTTAAGCATAGGCCGACTAGCTAGGGTGTTTCATTGGTTGTTTTCCTGGAGAATTGCTAGTGTTTATCTGTGACTCTGTCAAGATTTAGGTATACCTACGTTTGAAATAAAAAAAGAGTAAGTTTGGGTAGGAACTATGGGACGGGATTTTTATCATGAAAAACTAACATCATTTTTGAAATCTACAAGAAAAATCTATTGGGGATGTTAAGTTTTATGATTTTTGGAGGCCCCGACGAATTTCTCAAGCAAAACGAGTAAAATGACATTTTCAGGCGAGCAAGGGCAAAATGGGAATTTTTGAAAAAGGGACTGAAAAACTGAGTTGGTTTTCATGAAAAATGGGTTTAGAACTATCAAAAACCTTAAGGCCAAGCCTTGAGCCTTGTAACAGTGAATTAACCTGTACGGGTCAGTAGAAATTATTATGTTTGGTTTTGATAAATTCTGCTGGCACTCAAATGATTCCTCTCGACCCTTAGAGATGGATGAAAAACCTAAAGTGTCGATAAAACGGAAATCGGTTCGGTTTCGGACGATTCCGCAAACACTAGAACAACCCTGTTTAGCCAGTAGAACTGAGCAAAGAGTCTCAAGTCTCTGGAAACTTAACTGGTATCGAGGAAACGGTACAAACAACTTAGATTAGTTCCACCACCTTATTAGGAAGATTGGGAGATAGCGAAACCGCAAGCGGAATGGTGGTCTGCAGTCGCTAGGGATCAACGATGTATCAAGGGTATCTGTAAAGAATACTCCTCCGGAGAAAAATTCACAAATGCCTTGAGTTGACCTTACTTCCATGTTAAGGGAAGGGGATCGCGACGGTATGCTCGGAATATTTTTCGGACGGCCATGCGCGACGCACCAGGACTGCGAACGGCCAAAAACGAGTGAAACGGGATCGGGAAGGCATCAGATTTTTTGAAGAAAAATAATAAAATAAGGGTTACTACTCATTGATGTGACCTGATGTAACCTTATAATTAAACCCTTATAATTAAACTAATTAAATAATTAGTTAATTAAATTAGAAATGGCATTTTGGTAATTTGGGCCAAGGGTAAAATGGGAAATTGGCATTCAGCCTCAAGGCTATAAATACCCCCCCAAAACCGAAAATGTGAAGAAAATTGGAAACCTTGTCAGAACTCTGTCTGTTTACCCGATCAACTGCTGTTTTGTCAAACCCAAGGCCCAGACACTTCCTACCTTAAACCCAGTTCAAATTCCTCAGGAATCCTCTAACCCCAACCCACAAAGAACCCTCAAAATCTCTAGGGAAAGCATGAAGAAACTCAGCCAAGAGGAGCTAGGAGGCGTCAAGCAAGCTAGAAGCCAGCAAGAAACGCCGGAACCGGGGAAACGTGGGTAAACCTGACATAACCACTGTCTATGTGGTCTAAGATGCTTTATGATTTTCATGTGATATTTATGCTAGGACACGTTAGGTTTCTTGCTATGTATATCCTCTTTGATGAATTGCTATGGAAGCTATGTGAATATGTGTTATACGTGCCAGATGTGTTATGTGCTTCATGAGTAGATTTTTGGAAAGTATGAACTTATGATGAGGATGATTTATGGAACATGGAAAGTATGTTTATTGTTGTTAGGAATGGACAATGAATGATGAAGAAATGCTTTAAGGATTGATTGTAGGAAACCTTGTAGAACATGGAAAATTGCAGGAATTAGGAGCTAAAATTTGTCAGGTGACGCTACGCAGCTCGGTATCCCACTAAGCGGCCTCCCAGGCCGTTGAAAATTATTATTTCCGGTACACAAAACCTTTCTTAAACATAGCTTTTCATACTGCTTGCAATTATCCATGGATCTACTAATTTTACTAAGTATGTTAATTGTTATGAATTGAGGATTTATGTTTAAGACATATGGACTGTATTGATGTTGACTGGAATGGATTGTATTGATGTATGTCTTATGTGATTACGTGTCATGGAATGGATTAAGGAGAGGAAAAGAAAGGAAAGGAAAAGGAATAGGGTATGACATCACTAAGCCCCTAAAAAGGAAAGGAAGGATAATGATGTTAAAGGATTCTTTTCCTAGCTGTGCCAATAGCCGGCTACCGTACATACGAACTGGCCGACTACCTCGGACCTGGCCAAAGCGGACTACCCCGAGGACGATGACCCAATGAGTGAGGGCTCCCCGGAGGAGGAAGCAGATGAGGATGAGGACGATGAGGAGGAAGACCCTGACCCTGACCCGGAGGAGTGATGCCGGAGCACCCACCTGACCAGTTTATGTCTCCCATGACCTTTTTGCTAACCCTTAATGCTGCCACCCTTTTTGCTGAACTGTGTATATATGTATATAGGTGTTAACTGATGTGCTGTAGAATTCCCTATGACTAGTTTGTATTTACAAACAAATATGTATAATTGTAACTGAATTGTAAATTACTGGTTAATCGACCAGATGTTTTGTAATCTGTGATGAATGTTTACTGGCTTTACTATATTTCGATTGTTCGCACATACCGAGCATAAGATATAGCTCCCACGCTCATAGCTCCTAATTGAAATTATGGTGAGAAAAAAAAGGGGTCCATATTTTGCGATAAAAGAACTATTTTCCACGGATAGCTAGGGACTATGAGTACTCCCACACGACGAATAACAACCTAGCGGACACGGATTATGACTTAAGCATAAGCTGCTACCTAGGGTGTTACAGTTGGTATTAGAGCAGTTTAGCCCAAGAGAGCCTGAGGACTAAGCTGCACTATGCTTCCAAGCATGATGACGGTGTATATTGCTTCTAGGTTGAATGCGCTGATCTTATACACACTAGCTTTTCTTGAGACTGATTAACTCGGAATTTTACAGGTGCTATATAAACAACCATGCCGCCCAGAAGGAATCATGCACGACATACCCTCGAGAGTACTGACTTTGCGAATGTTATCGCGAAATGGCTCGAGCAACAGCACAGATGGCAGCTACTACTGCTACAAGGAATGCACTCCCAACAGCGCAGGAAGAGACACCCAGAAGTATGCTGACTTCATGAGAACCCCGACCACCAACCTTTGAGGGACAGATAGACCCTAAGGTCGTGCACAATTGGATTCAAGGGATGGAACAGGTATTTGAGGACCTCATTTGTACTGAGGAGTAGAAGGTGAAGTTCGCAGTGGGGATGTTCCGAGGGGTGCCTGCGGCTGGTGGAATGACACTGAGCCCCTACTGGAACATATGGAAGGTACCATTACTTGGCACGCATTCACAATAGCGGTCGTGGACAAGTATTTTTCGCGAGGAATGCGAAATCGGAAAGAGGAGGAGTTTTTGGAGTTGAAACAAGGAGAGTCTTCCGTATCGTAGTACACAACTATTTTTGAGAAGCTGTGCAGGTACTCAAGCACTTACCGGCTGAATCCTGATGAGGGCTAGAACTGCGCGAAGTATAAGCAAGGATTGAAGGTTGAACTACAAATGGCGGTGAACCATTTAGATATATGGGATTATACAACCCTAGTAGATAAATGTTTGATTTTGGAGGAATCCGCGAGGAATTTGGTGGCGGAGCAGAAGGAAAAGAATAAGCGGAAGTTCGTGGAGTAGGAAATCTCATAGGAAGACCCCAGGAAGCGAGGACCTTTTTCGACCCCGCTCTCTAACTAGGGCAGGAAGCCGTACCAGCAGCAACCACCACAGGGACCAAGGGGAGCACCTAGCCAACCTCGGAAAGAATCACCAAGAGTTGCGCCACCAACACCAAAACCCCCGTGGCACACACTAAAACGTTGTTAACTTCAGTGCGCAATCAAATAATAATTTATAAGACTAAATTAACCCCAAAAACGTAGTAAAGGGGGATAACCTAAGTCGTCTCTCAAGGAAGCAATTAGAACCAATTAAAGGTTTAACTAAATTAGGGGATTTGAATTCATGAATAAAGATAGAAAAACGAAAGTAAGTCAACAATGATTAAAAAAAAACAATATCCTGCATACGGCGTTTCTAGATCAAGGATTAATTGTCATTGGTTCCTAATTAATTATTCATAAGAGGGCGTGTTGTTTATTAGTTGAAATCTCTAACTAATACGCAATTCACTTAAGAGATTACAATCGTTAATCCCCTAACCATTTATTAATACAGAAATTAAAACTAAGATCTCAGCATTTAAAACCCGTATCAATTATGTTCCAATTGCACAACCTAATTAAATCTAATTAGTTCCCTAAAAAGTTCCCAAATCCTAAATCAATAAATCCTACAATCGTCAAGATCTATCAACCTAGAATTAACCCTAACTAACAACATGCGATCGCTATATTACAAATTAGGGGTGGAACAAATCATGAATAAACATTAAACACAAGACCTCGAATTAATCCTAATCTAGAGTTACCGCATGCAAGATATTAAGAGAACTACCCCTCCATGGATGGAGGATAAAATCTCATAATAAATAAAAAATAAGAAGAGAGTACAAAAATAATATAGAATTAAGATAACAAAATCTGAATTAGAGAACAAAAGAAATTCGCAAATAGTTGGGAGTTTGCGTTGTCAATGCGAGCGCTCCAACAATCCTTGAAGAACTAATAACTAAGCACTACTAACATAAACCTAAAGTGCATAAAATAAAAGGAAAAGTGCAGAAAATAAAAGTGGAGGTTGAGTATCAAGTTGTCTCCAAGTTGTTGAGAGAGGATATCTATTTGTAGAGGATTGGCCTAAAGTGGGAGTAAATCACGCACTTTCAGCACAGCAGTTAGTAAAATCGTAATAACTTTGGCTACAAATATCGGTTTGAGGTGATTCAAATCTCCAATTAAAGCTAAGAGATAGATCTACAAGTTTGTAGTTGAGGTCAAATCGAGATTCAATCTCCATCCTGGCGCAAAATCCGTGGCAAAGTCAGCGTTAAAAATCCTCAGCAAATCTTTGACCAAATCTTTTTGAATTTGAATTTAATCTTGAATTTATTGGTCTCAATCTTCTCTTCAAATCTCTTCTTTGAAATTTATATCTTATCAAATCTCCTTCAAATCCTCAATGATCCTCTTGACAATTTATTTTCTGCAATTAAAATAGAAAACTAAAAAAGAACAAAAGAAATCTACACATTAAATTCTAAGATAAAAATAGTGCTTTAAAATTGCATTTTTCTCATTTTCTCACAAAAGAGTATAATGTGCAAAGCATATTAATTAAGCATTAAAATTACACATTTTTAATGTTCTTTTATAGAATAATAAAATAGGGTACAAACTCCACCTATCACCCCGCAACAAGGAGGAGGGCTAAGAGCACCTTACCCGAAGTGTGGCAAGCTACATGGGGAGCCTGTCTGGCAGGGCAGAATGTTTGTTTCAGATGCGGCAAGGGTGGCCACATGCCCAAGGCGTGCCTGGTTACCCCACCTCCAACCCAAAGGCAAGGACGCATGTTTACTCTCTCTGCTGATGAGGCACAGGACGCGGAAGATCTGATCCATGGTAAGTGTGTAATAAAGGGTGAATCCCTTGCTGTACTCTAAGATTCAAGAGTGTCACATTCATTTATATCTCATGCTAGGGTTGAGAGCCTAGGCCTATCATGTAACACCCTAGCTAGTTGGCCTATGCTTAAGTCATAGGCTTCCCTGGCTAGGTGGTTGAACTCTGGTGCTGTGAACTACTACTGTTCTATATTACTGGTTCAAATTAAGGTTACGGAAAATATGGGTCATTTTGAAATTTCTTTGGCATGTACGATTTCATAGAAAGGAAAGAGCCATGTAGATAGTAAATCACATAACAGCATAATTAAAAGAGTAAAGAAGAGCGGATACATACCTGTAGTAGGGAAACCGGTCTGCGAAATATGTACATAGGGGCCAAATATACACAAATACACTGATACCTCATATATATCCAAGTTTTAATATTACACATACATAAAGTCCACATAATATACATATGCAACGGATAATGAAAAAGACTACGCACACGAGTGGTACTACTCACTTCGTGTACGGTACAATCCTAAGCCTACTACCGTCGGGATCCTGTCCCCTACTCATTGTCCTCCTCCTCCTTCTGCTCGATGGGGTCCTCCTCCTCACTGGACACGCTCGTCACTGCCGTGAAGCCTCGAGAGGCAAACTGGCACGGTAAGATGGGGAGAACCCGCTTACGGGCAGTCATACGTCAGCTGCGACCTCGTACTAGGGGAGTGGATGGAATGGGGTCTGCGGCTGGTGCGGTCTCCGGCTCCGGCTCCAGCTCCAGCTCTGACAGGGGAACCTCCTCGTCTCCGTCAAGGTAGATGGTGTAACATCCCGGATTTTTTCCTTACAAAGATTTCGCGTAATAAATAAATGTGAGTCAATTATTAAGACTGAAAAATTAAATTATTAAATGTAATCCTTAAAAATACCAGTCAAAATAGTGATTTCGCAATCTCACGGGATTTCGCGAGATTTGGGTTGATTTTCATCATCATTGAGATTTAATTATGACTCAAAGGAGTCCGTAAAATACACCAATACGAAAATAAATTTAAGAATGCCCAAATAAAATTAAATAAGTTATAAGAAAAAAATTAGTGGGTCATAACGGTATGTCCGAAATATTTTTCGAACAGCCGTAAGCGAAGGATCGGGACTACGAACGACAAAACATGATCAAAATAAATTAAGGTGGAGCACATGGCTCTCACCCACGGCACCCACCGCCACAGAAAGAAACAAAACATATATATATAAAGATATATATGTACGTGTATATATATATATATATTAATATAATAATAATGATATATTATATATATAATATAATAATAGTAAATATATATAATATACTATANGCTAGTTGGCCTATGCTTAAGTCATAGGCTTCCCTGGCTAGGTGGTTGAACTCTAGTGCTGTGAACTACTACTGTTCTATATTACTGGTTCAAATTAGGGTTACGAAAAATATGGGTCATTTTGAAATTTCTTTGGCATGTACGATTTCATAGAAAGTAAAGAGCCATATAGATAGTAAATCACGTAACGGCATAATTAAAAGAGTAAAGAAGAGCGGATACATACCTGTAGTAGGGAAACCGGTCTGCGAAATATGCACATAGGGGCCCAAATATACACAAATACACTGATACCTCATATATATCCAAGTTTTAATATTACACATACATAAAGTCCACATAATATACATATGCAACGGATAATGAAAAAGACTACGCACACGAGTGGTACTACTCACTTCGTGTACGGTACAATCCTAAGCCTACTACCGTCGGGATCCTGTCCCCTACTCATTGTCCTCCTCCTCCTTCTGCTCGATGGGGTCCTCCTCCTCACTGGACACGCTCGTCACTGCCGTGAAGCCTCGAGAGGCAAACTGGCACGGTAAGATGGGGAGAACCCGCTTACGGGCAGTCATACGTCAGCTGCGACCTCGTACTAGGGGAGTGGATGGAATGGGGTCTGCGGCTGGTGCGGTCTCCGGCTCCGGCTCCAGCTCCAGCTCTGACAGGGGAACCTCCTCGTCTCCGTCAAGGTAGATGGTGTAACATCCCGGATTTTTTCCTTACAAAGATTTCGCGTAATAAATAAATGTGAGTCAATTATTAAGACTGAAAAATTAAATTATTAAATGTAATCCTTAAAAATACCAGTCAAAATAGTGATTTCGCGATCTCACGGGATTTCGCGAGATTTGGGTTGATTTTCATCATCATTGAGATTTAATTACGACTCAAAGGAGTCCGTAAAATACACCAATATGAAAATAAATTTAAGAATGCCCAAATAAAATTAAATAAGTTATAAGAAAAAAATTAGTGGGCCATAACGGTATGTCAGAAATATTTTTCGAACAGCCGTAAGCGAAGGATCGGGACTACGAACGACAAAACATGATCAAAATAAATTAAGGTGGAGCACATGGCTCTCACCCACGGCACCCACCGCCACAGAAAGAAACAAAACATATATATATAAAGATATATATGTACGTGTATATATATATATATATTAATATAATAATAATGATATATTATATATATAATATAATAATAGTAAATATATATAATATACTATATATATATGTATGTAAGGGCGGTGGGGGGCTGTTATATATACCCTCGTGAAGCCTCTTTTCTTTATTTTTCCCCTGAAGCCATCTTTGGCTTCACTGCTTTGTTTCTTTCTCTGTTCTTTTCTTTGCTTTGTTGTTCCGTTCGCGCACTGCTGTGATGCTGCCGAACGTCAGAAAAATAGCAGGATCGTCATAGAAGTGCTCAGAGAATTTTCCTCTTCACTTCTGCCGTTTCCAAATTAGACTTGGAGGTGGGTAAACAGTTCTAACCGCTGTCTATGTGGTTCTAAAATGTTTAATGATGTTTGTGATAGATTATATTAGGTTTAATTGCTTGATAATATTCCTGATAATTAGAAATGATTATGAGACATGAAATTGCTTATGATGATGGTTGTGCTATTAGAATATGTTAGATTTTAATGGCTAAATGATGCTCTTGAAGATTTCTATCGATTATACTTGTATTTGGAAGTTTCTGCAGGTCTGGTAATCTATTGGAATAATTTTTAGAATTAGGTTGGTTTATGTTTATGAGAATGTTGAGCCTGAAATTAGATGATATGTTATATGTTAAATGTTATGTTAATATAAGGTAATACATGTTAGAGGTTGGTGATAAATGACGAAGATGATGACATGGGATTTTGAACGGTAATTACTTAAGAAATAATAGGGATAAGCTTATGAGTTATATGATGTTATGTGTGTTAAATGATTTAGACTAGGATGAGTATAAGATAGAATTATAAAATGATGCTTGTCAATATGAGGAATGGTGGATGCTTATGAGTATGTAGTGTTGCATGTTAGGATTAAGATGATCTTTCAATAATTATGATGAAGATGATGATATGAGCTATTAGGTTATAATTGTTGCTTTAAGATGATGAATGGATATAACTGCTTTATGATGATGAACTGTGATTTTTATATATGAATTGTGCCTAATGATGATGGAAGAACCCCCTCTTGGAGGGCCAAGGGCTCAACTTTTAGGGAAGGTCTTAGTTCTGGTCGAGTCGTAGGTCCGACCCGCACGCCATCCGTTTGATGGTCACCTTGGTCATGGTTGGTGAGAATTACGGGGTCAAGACACTGCAGGTGAGACCCTTCAGGTGAGGCGCTACCTGGCCACCACGATGCGGGCTGTAAAGTGTGGTTGTAGCAGTGTGGCCGCAGCTACAAGGAACGAGGGAGAAACCGTTGCTAAGGCTTGCCTTATACCGCGGGAATAAAATGAATTTCAAATGAATTTCCAAAGATGATGATGATGATGTAGTAGTGTAGCTATGTGAATTGTATGATGAGGATTTTGATGTAGTAGTATAGCTATGGGAATTGTATGATGACGTTTGAGTTAGGAACTAGATTAACAGACAGATAACGTAGATAATGAAGAATAGATCCCCCGAGCACCTAGTAACCTAGGTAAAGCTGCTCAGACTTAGTATGGACATTCATAACAAGTAGGGAGGTAGTATAACTGTGACACCTAGAGACCCCTGAGCGGCAGAATCATAATTGAGAATAAAACGATCAACGATAACTAAGGTTTTCCCACTGAGAACGCAGAGTTCTCGCACCCGCTCCTTTATGATTCTAGGTACGCATGACAAGGACATCAGCACGGTACGTGAGGAGGCAGACTTGCGGAAGTTGAACGTCGAAATAGGATAGTAGGGGCTCGACCAAAGATGTTACGATCAGTCCTTCGTTAGTAGAGTTCATATTTTACACTATGGTGGGAATGTACATGTATGTAATAAATATGATAATACCTATGTAAATTTTTGTGATATGTGTTATGGACCACTTGTCTGCATATTGTTTGATGTTGTAATGTTGGAATAGTTATCCGTTAAGTATAACGCTTTAACGTGTGCATTATAAATTCTACCTGACGCACGGCTCATATTTTATTCCATATGTATGTAAAGAAAAAGTTTCAAAACGGTCCATATTTTCTTAGTAAGAATTATTTCCAAAGCTAAAAGTAGGGGCTAGAAGTAACCCCAGCCAAAGAAGAAAACAACCTAGTGAGCATTGTTTATGACGTACGAATAGTTAGCTAGGGTGTTTCAGATGGGGTCTCGGCTGCTGCTCCCTGGATGCTCATCAATCCAGATCAGATGCATCGGTGAGGACCCGAGGGCTCTGAGTCTCTATCTAGGAGGTCGATCGGGCTAGTCCAGTATAGGCGCTAGTGCGAATGTGCTCGTCTCGAGGAGGGGGTCCGTACGGTAGTTGTGCATGCGAGTGCGGGTGAATAACCATATGTCCTTTGCTGGCGGGGAAGTCATAGGTGCAAGCTGGATCCATACACGAGTGGGGGTGAGAACTCTTGGTCCTCAGTGGGGTTTCCGTCGCATCATCAAATGTTCATTTTCTCGGGTATCCTCCAGGCCGTTCAGGAGATCTCTAGGTGAGCATGCATACTAGAATCCTACAGATTATTTTCTTTGCTAAACCCTGAACAACTTTATCTAATTTATCTAGGTGACTGGGGATCTAGTCTTGCTTATCTAGGTTCTCGCGCTTTCTATCCTAGACCGTTGTACATGTATGCCCGATGACCCTACCCCATGTGTTTCCTTCGAGCATGGTGACATGGTCGAGACATAACCACATTTAACCATGCAAGGTGATCGTGTCTCATGCGTTCCCTTCGAGCCTGGTGACGTGATAGAGCCCCATGCGTTCCCTTCGAGCATGGTGACGTGCAACAATGCCTGCGTTCTCTTCGAGCCTGCTATTGCGCACTATGCATGGGTGTATTCTCTTTCTTTTAACCGGTATTGTACACACTTTGGTCGCCTTCGTTTGGGCTAAACCAGGCGGAAATCATACTTTTATTTATTTGTACTTATGTTCTTATGCACTTTTATCTTTCTCATTGGACTCTGGTTCCTACCTTTTTATCATCTTTCCTTATTACGCTTTCATTCAATCATGACCTCCAGTGATCTATTCTCATGATGCATGCTTTCGTGTGCCATAAGAGGCACATTTGTACTCATTGGATCCCTTGGAACCACTAAAAGCTCAAGTCTGCTAGGTTTCATTCGAATACTTAGAGGGGCATTCGAATGAAATCCCCACGGGTTCTTTCATCCGATTGAAAGTGGGTTTCATTCGACTGAAATCCTCAGCATTCTTTCATTCGAATACTATGGGATTCATTCAATTAAAATCCAGAGTTTTCCTTTCATTCAATGTCCTGGGAATTCAATCGAATGAAAGCTTCCTTTGGCTTTCATTCGACTGAAAACCTCAAGGATTCGAATGAAAGCTCCAAAATCGCATCCCCGAGACTCCAGTTCTCAATTTTCCTCGGAAAACCATTGTTCCTAGGGTTCCAATTAGTACAGTTATACATCTCATTCAACAAATTTCTCAAAACCCTTTTTACCAAGATTTCCCCAAAAATACTACTTAACATTTTCATAGTCAGAAACATAAAATAACACATATACAGTTAAAAATTAAACCACATAGACAGTGGGCTTAGGATTACCCACATCCAATGGAGATTCCGAATCGGTAGGTTCGAAGTGGAGAATTTCCTCTTCAGGATGGCGTGCTCCGGTGATTTTTCTGAGACTCCGGTACGAAACCTAGATGTGTTGGAATGGGACTGATATTCGTGGACGAGGCCAAAAGTTATCGTAAATTCTCAAAAGTTACGTGGTTATTTATAACCACGCACAATAATTTATTTTCTTTTCTTTTTTCCTTTTCTTTCTTCTCTTTTTCTTTCTTCAGAAGTTGTTGCTTCTTTTATTATTATTATTATTATTATTTACTTCCTTCAGAAGTAATTTCTCACCCTATCTGGCTTCGTTTTCGTTTGATCGCGTTTTGTCCAAAATGTCTCACTTTCGGTTGCCCTAAGAATATTTCGGACATACCGTCGTGATCCGTTTATTTTTCCCTTCAATCCGGGATAGATTTTCTAGGGATCCTGGCCTTTCTTATCGAGTCGAGAAATCCCACGGGCATTTTTCGGTATTCGAAAAATTCCCGTTCTAGTCGAAACTCGCCCGTTGACTCTAGGAAATTAAGGGACACCTAGTCCTAGCTCGTTTCCCTAAAATCCCTAGGCTTTCGGGGCTTAATTCCTCCGCCCTTGATTTCTCGGCGTTTCCCGGCCGTTCTCGATGGCGAAACCAACAAGCTTTCAGCACACGGGAACTCGGGATGTTACATATCGCCTACTTTATTGCCATATACTCTAAGCGTGTCTACTCCGACTATGCCACCCGTGAGAACCTGTTTAGTATGTCTAGAGTGCCCATTTCAGCTACACTTGTGGAATGTTTACATCTAATTTGATATGTCTTCCCCTAGTAGGGTTAGATATAATTTTGGGCATGGACTGGCTGTGGGCCAATCGGGTTATCTTGGATTGTGCTATGAAGGTAGTAAGTTTTCCACCCACAGGTTCAGAGGTATCCATCCCTAAAGTCGAGGCGGTATCGTTGTACTGCTACTCGCTTGGTGGACAAGGATGCATTCTGCTAGCATCTTCAAAGCTGGAGACAAAGCAACAAGTGGACCGGATCCCGGTGGTGTGCGAGTAGCCAGACATGTTTCCCGATGACATCCCAGAGTTTTCCCCAGAATGAGAAGTAGAGCTCTCGATCGACCTAGTCTCTGGAGGATCGGCAGGTAGTGGCATTTGCTTCGAGGCAGTTGAGGACCCATGAAGCGAACTACCCCACCCATGACCTGAAGCTTGCGGCCGTGGTTTTCACACTCAAGATATGGAGGCATCACCTGTACGGGGTACGATTTGAAGTGTTTTCAGACCACAAAAGTCTGAAATACTTGTTCGACCAGAAGGAACTAAACATGAGACAACGACGCTGGATGGAGTTCTTGAAGGATTATGACTTCGGGCTGAACTACCATCCCAGCAAGGCAAATGTTGTAGTCGATGCTCTAAGCAGGAAATTGTTGCATGCGGCTCGAATGATGGTGAAATAAATTTTTGCATGCCTTAACCTGGGCTTTACTCGTCGGCTAACCAGTATCCGCTTATGGCAGATTCAGATTACTAGTGAGTTTCGGATCAGAATCGCAGAAGCACAGCAAATCTGCAACAATGACTCGTGGATAAGCTTGGTGGAAGCCGTGCGAGAAGGAAAAATCAAGGAGGCAGCATTTGGACCCGATGGCATTTTAAGGTTTGATGAACTCTTCTGTGTGCCAGACAAAGGGGAATTGAGTGCTGACATCCTCCGGGAGGGACACAGGAGCCATTTTACCATACACCTGGGGATGACCAAAATGTACCAGGATTTGAAGAAAATGTTTTGGTGGCCGAGGATAAAGAGGGATGTAGCAGAATGGGTAGAAAAGTGCTTCGTATGCTAGAAGGTGAAGATTGAACATCAGAAGCCTCACGGGATGCTAACCCCACTGAAGATTCCCGAATGGAAATGGGAAGAAATAGCTATGGACTTTGTCTCAGGATTACCCAGGACTGCTAGAGGGGTAGATGCTATTTGGGTCATTGTTGATCGACTCACCAAGTCTGCACATTTCGTTCCCGTTGATGAATTACTTCTTGGAGAAGTTGGTGCAGATATATGTTAAGGAAATAGTAATGCTCCATGGGATTCCGTAGTCCATCATCTCTGATAGTGATCCCAGGTTCACATCGCGATTTTGGAAGGCATTTCAGAAGGCTTATGGGACGGAGCTACGACTCAGCACCGCTTACCATCCCCAAACGAATGGACAATCGGAGCGAACGATCCAAGTTTTGGAAGATATATTGCGAGCATGCGCGTAAGACCTACCAAGCTACTGGGACGAGATGTTGCCCATAGTGGAATTCTCGTACAACAATAGTTATCAAGCTAGTATTAGCATGGCCCCTTTTGAGGCTTTATATGGCCGGAAATGCCAATCCCCGTTATGTTGGAATGATTGGGCAAAGTTCTGGAACTGCAGTACCAACAAGATCAAGGATGCGGAAGAATGGGTGAAACAGATTCGGGAAAGGATTCAAACGACTCAAAACCGCTAGAAGAGTTACGCGGATGCTAGAAGGAAACCCTTGGAAATTCAGGAAAGAGAACACGTATTCCTGAAAATCACTCCAGTAACTGGCATCAGAAGGTCCCTCAAGGTCAAAAAGTTGAGTCCAAAGTTCATAGGGCCCTTCCAGATTCTCAAACGTATTGGACAGGTAGCTTACCGAGTAGCTCTCCCACCTAATCTGGTGTATGTCCATAATGTCTTCCACGTCTCCCAGCTGAGAAAATACCATGCATCTCCTGATCATATACTGGAATCTGACAAGGTCCATCTAAGAGAAGATCTCTCCCTACCCATGACACCTCGAGAGATTTCGGACCATAAGACTCGCAAGACGAGGAATAAGGAGGTGCCGATGTTGCGCGTCTTATGGGAAAATGGAGCATGCGAAGACCAAACATGGGAGCTGCAGATGGACATGAGATAAGCATATCCCGAACTATTTGAAGGTATGTCGTAGCCTACAATTAAATTCTGTGGGCAAAATTTTTCTACGGGGGGTGGAATACAATATCGCTTTTTCTCTTAGTAAAAAGTTTGCAAAAATAAATATAAAATAATTTCTAAGTCAAGTTAGAAAGGTTCGGATAGGAGTTTTTAGGTTTAAAACGTCTGTAGAACATAGGGTTTTGTCATTTTGCGAAATTCCGCCGACAGCAGAATGGTTATTTTCGGTCACTGGAATTTAACGATGTATCAAAGGTGTCTATGAAAAATACTCCTCTGGGGAAAAATTTACAAATGCCTTTGGTTGACTTAAATTCCATGTTAAGGAAAATTAGCAGATCGTGGCGGTATCCTCAGAATATTTTTCAGACGACCATGCGCGATGACCAAGACAACAAACAACCAAACACTAGCAAATGGGACTGGGAGGAGCCCAAATTCTGAATTCGCCACGTGATGCTACCAGATTTTTCTTAAGAAAATAAATAAAATAAATTTTAGTATTCATGATGTGAAATTTCATTTATCTAAATTAATTATGTAATTAATTAATTAAATTACAAATGGCATAATGGTAATTTTGGAAAGGATAAAATGGTAATTTTGGGGGTCCAAGGCTAGCAAATTTTGTGGCTATAAATAGCCATACCCCAGCCCCTTTAATTCACACACAAATCCTCTTAGAGAAGCCTAGGCTCTGCTCATATATACTGCGATCACGCTGCCGAAACT
>QANU01090175.1:18080-80373 GCA_003254905.1 Nissolia schottii
CCTATTTGCTAACCCTTGATGCTGCCACCCTTTTTGCTGAACTGTGTATATATGTATATAGGTGTTAAATGATGTACTGTGTGCATTCCCTATGACTAGTTTGTATTTACAAATATGTATAATTGTAATTGAACTGTAAATTAATGGTTAATGGACCCGATGTTTTGTAATATGTGTATGAATGTTTGTTGGCTTTACTATATTTCAATTATTCGCACATACCGAGCATAAGGTATAACTCCCACACGCATGGCTCCTAGTCGAAACATAAAAGTAACTTATGCTAAGGGAAAAAAAAGAGTCCATATTTTGAGATAAAAGAACTATTTTTCACAGATAGCTAAGGACGAGTACACCCACACAACGAATAACCTAGCGAACACGAATTATGACTTAAGCATAAGCTGCTACCTAAGGTGTTACAAATCTCATTTTGATTGATGTAACATCCAATCAAAAACTCTTCCATTGCAATACTCCCATTCTTTATTTGATAATGAAATAAATGTCCATTCTAAAATATCACAAGAAATAAAAAAAATTATAGTACTACATATTATTAAATGTAATAAATTTATTTAAACGAACAAAAATACTCGAATTTAACTTGAAAAAAAAAACACCTAAAAGTACAAATCTAATAATACGTTTAACAATTATAATTAAATAAATTTAGCTTCTAAGTACCCAAATGCCCCTAAAAAACCCTAGAATAGAATATTTTAAGGTTTTCAACCTTTCTAATATATTAAAAATTCAAAAAAATTTACTCTTCTAATAAAGATTGCTATTTTTTAATTTTTTTTTTAATCCTTGACCATTGCCCTCAACAATTCCCTAATGAGTTAAGCAATATTTTGAAAACCTAATTTTAAAAGAAAGATAAATATTATGAAATAATCAAAATCCACACTTCTCGCACAGCTTATTCCCCCCCCCCCCCTCCAAATAACCCTAGTTGACAAAAACGTTGAATGGGAAACCACAAAACTCAATCTATCCTAAAATTTCACATAACAGAAGTTAATGGTTAAAACTTTAGTCAATTAAAATTCAAAATCAAATATCAAATATCCAACATCTCAGTCACTGCAGTCTACAATCAACACAACAACGCGAGCAAACCCCAGAAAAGCTGGACCCCCAACTCCCTTATCGTTGCAAATAAAGATTGGATAGGGCACAGATTTTGACATCGATCACACAGGTTCCGTACCGTCGCTTGTTGGTTTCACCATTTTACCTAGAACATCCATAATAAACACATGGCACAATGACTTAAAGCCCGCTGAACACAGCAAAAAAACCTGACTGATTTACAATTGATCCCAACAATGATGGCATAATGATACTCACATTGAAATCAAGAGCCAAGCTTTGTCATCTTGTTGAACATATTTCCATAAAATTTAGCCTCCTTTTTATTATATTCCTTCACCTTTTCCTTCAATGTCTTGTACTCCAGCTTCACATCCCTGGTTGACAAATCAAGAACAACTAAATCAGCTGCTTGCCAAAACAATAGTATATAGAATATGACCCCATTATAAAATAGAAAAAGTAACTTGTTTCTATAAATATAGCATTTAAACTATTACAAATAACACCCACCCATAAAGGTTCATAAAGGGAGTATATTTACAGTACACACCTGTTGTCAGGATCAATCTCAAGAGCTTTCTTAATGTCAAATTCAGCTAGATCTAAATCAGCCATCTGCATATATGCCTGTGCCCTTCTGTAAAGGGCCTTCACGTTGGAACTCTCAAGATCAAGCACCTACCAATCCACATCAGAAATTCCACACCAAAAAATCATCATCTTACTTTTATCGAAAAGAATGTAATTTTGAATAGATAGGGAGACTGCAACCAGACCTTAGTACACAATTTCTCTGCTTCCTTGTAGTCTTTTAACTTCAATTTGCAAGCAGCATTGTTCAGATTGCAGGCAACCTTCAAGGTCTTGGCCTGTTTTTTCTCGTCCGCACTGAAGGAGGAATCATACTCTATATACTTCACAGCCTGCAGTAAGATTCAAGTAACAAAAATGCCTCAGATGCATTAACATCTACAAGTGTCGCTAAATATGTAATTTGATTCCTATTACCTTATCATATCTTTTGGAAGCTCTAGCATATTTACCAGCTTTAAATAGCACATTCCCTTCTTCTTTCTTCTTACCAGCAGCTTCAACTTTCTCTTGGGTGTTCAGATCCCAAGACTCCTTCTCCTGAAAGAAGAGTAGGGCTATTAATCAGATATTATACAAAAAATGCCATCAGGCAATACCCAAAATATGACAATGAACTAGTGTGCAACTCCATATACGTATGGGAAATAGTGGGAGATGAAACTTGATTATACATAACACAATCCACATGAGAGGATGCATTCCCTATAGTATGCTAGGTGTCAACAGTCAACAAGTACAAAAACAAGTTTTAGAGCATTGTTCATATTTCAAAGTGGCACAAACAGCAAGTCACCAGTAAGACAAAATTTACTCATTAAGCCAGAAAGATGACATGGAAAATACATTACTGCCCCAATCTACCTACAACGAGTAGAACTGACTTTCATTCAAGGGCAGAGAGCATGCACTGAACCTAGGCCTAATGCAGATGGACTTGAAATGGGTTAGTTAGATATTTAGATATAAACAATATGATTGTAACAAACCCCCAGCAATAAAATGGAGATACAACATGAACTGATTCTCAGGTTGAATGTGAAGATGGTTCAGCTAGCTACAAATTGCAATTATAAATGACAACATGCCAATTGAGGAAATTTGCATATTGAATTTATAAAGTTATCTTGCTCTCTGTCCAGTCTTCATTAGCCATTAGTAATTGCAGTCCATTTAGGCTACAAGGTTGTCAGCGATAACGAGAAATTGAGAATTATTTTACTAAATTAAAATAATCAAATAAGGTCAATGCACAACACTAATTCACCACACTGTTATTGACTTACCTTCTCAAATGATACTAGCTCCACCTCATAGTACACAGTTGAGTTAGGAGGAACCACAGCCAACTCCTGCTGAGACTCTAATGAACCAAAAGCATACTCATGCGCAATAGTCAATAGCGCTACCTCACCCTTCTTCATAGTCATTACAGCTCTATCGAGCCCATCAATGACTTGCTCTGATTCAACACATCAAACATTACTCCATTTGAACCATCAAAAAGAAACATAAGAGACAGAAATACTGGCAGATTTGAAGTTACCTTCATCTGTTTTGAATTCAAACAACTCTTCTTCGTCATGGCCCTTCTTCAAAAAGACCGTGCCATCTTGCAGTTTACCTATTAGTTTCACTGTGGAAAATGCGAGATGAAAATTCTATCAGAAACAATGTACTAACTACAAAATAAAGCAATAATCATCATTTCTAATAAACAGTAATCACCTTTCACATCGGCCCCCTCATTTGGACGCTCATATCCTTCCCCTTCCTTGAGGATCTTCTTCATGACTTTCTTGTCATCAGTTACTTCTGACACAGTCTTCCAGGAGACTAACTCAAGAGTAATCTGCAATGTTGCATTTGGTGGAACTGCTCCTTCATTACCATGTGCTGACTTCCCCTTCTCACCAAATCCATCTATAACCCAATAAAGAAATGGATAAAACTTCGAATTGAAAAAAATAAAGGATAGAAAATTAAGCCTATTAGTTGAATGCTTTCAGAATCAAAGATGGGCAAATCACTAAAGTGTCACACAGACAACTTACATTGTGGCTTCACTGTCAAAATCACTCTCTCTCCCTTCTTCATGGTCTTAACAGCCGTTGACAATGCAGGGCAATAATGACCTGTCATAGACAAAACACTAAATTCAGATACACTGCAAATAGAAATAATATGACTACTAACAACTTAAAGGCACTGACCCTCTCTGACAGTGAATTCCACTCCATCAGATTTTGCTACAAGCTTTCCATCTTCTAGAAAAGATTCATACTTAACTGCATTTCCGACAAGTACATTACATAGTTAAGATGACCAGTACATTACATAGTTAAGACTAAGCTAATTAATTCAGGAGTCAAATAAACAGAACTAAGTGGTAAACACATATATACCTAATACTTCATCAGGATCCTTTGGGTTCTCCCACTTCTCCCCCTCTATAAGTATCTTCTTAAATATACCACCATCCTTACATATGTCCTTCACACTAGTCCAAGACAAAAGCTCAACATCAAATTGGAGAGTTGCATTAGGAGGTATTGTTGGAGGCGAGCCGGATTCACCATAAGCTAGCTCAGGTGGGATGGTGAAAAGAGCATTTTCACCTTTCTTCATGGTCTTGATACCTTCATCCCATCCTTTAATTACTTGCCCTGCACAAACAAAATCTCTTAAAAATATATTCAACAGATGAAGAAAAGATTACTTCCTCGCTGTCTTTCAGTCAACTACAGCATACAATTTGTTTAACTATTGATATGAATATCAACCACCAGAACTTCAATTAAAATAGCAAGCAACATGCCAATGTGCCCAAACAGAACAATTTTATACACAAAACAAAGGAGAGCTTATAGACAGTAGATAAAGAACTAAACATCCATATGGATCCTTGCCTATCGCACCAAGAAGGCAAATTACATTATTCAAAATCTATGTTAAAATTGTTTGGAATAAATAAGTGTCTCATGATTCCTAACCATGCTACTTGTCATAAACTTAAAAAAACAAACAAACTAATAAGTCAATTAAAGCAACCATGACTAGTTAAGGAATTAAGGTATGAATCATACAAGGGATGGATAAACACCAACAAACCTCTATCATTTCCCTATGTTCAGCATGGAACACGGTGCCAAAAAACAACATATGAATCTCTAATTTTCACGAACATTTCACATACACATACACATACACACAACACAAGCTATCCATACGCCTTTTTTTTTTTTTTTGTAGAAATCAATACATGTGAGGTGAGTAAAAACACATAAAATCAAGTTAGGTCCAAATTATCACCATTGCATTTTACAGATACATGAAAATCAAAGTGGTTCATTGCTCCAAGTCCTAGTCCTAATTTCACCATCCTAGTCCTAATTTCACAATCAAAACAACAAAAATCTTCAAACAAATAAATAAAGGGCACACCACTCACCTTGTCCAAGCGTGAACCTGAATGGGCTATCCCTGTCACGGCTTGAATCGAACTTAGTCCCATCCAGCAACGTCCCCGTGTAGTGAACTATCAATCAAAACAAAATTTCATAGAAAAAATAAACAAAAAAGTAAAATCAATAAACAATAAATAAATCACGTTAGAGAAAAAAANTCCTCGCCCACCTTCAGGGTGGGGTTGTCGCCGGGGAGATCGAAGTCCTCCTCCACTTGGGGCATGTCAAAGTCATCTTCCATCTCGCTACGCTAGTGAACGACAACAACAAAGAAATGGACAATGAGAATGGCAGATGAGCGAAGAGGCTTTTAAATCAAGTGCGGGTGAAGTTAGTGAGGGTTAGCCGAGGTTCTAGAGAGTTCTGCGAGGAGGGATCACCTTGGAGTGAGGAATGCGTGAGTGTGAGCGATGATGATGAAGGGTCAGGATGTTTCTAGAGAACTTTTCCCTTTTTTTTTTTTTTTTAGAAATATTCATTTACTTGAAACGTTTTTGAGTTAAAAAATGTTGCTATTGTTATGAAAGATAATAAGGAGAAAAGAGAAATAAGAGAACACATGATAATTCTATTTAGGGAGGTTAGGTCAAGTCAGGCCATTGACAGGTCTGTCTCATTAAATTTTAATTTTTGGTTTGGGTCTGTTAATTATTGTAGGCTTTTTTTTAGCCTAACTTGGTCCGTTTAGGAGGTTTGGCTTAGAGTCCGGCAAACTTGCCTATATGGTCTGTTTACCATGACCTGTTTAGTATTTAAATAAAGTTTCAATATCCATAGATCAAAAATATAATAGATCAACAAAAATCTAAATTACAAAAATAATCTAATATCAAATAAAAGTTCATACATCAATCCAAATTGTAACTTCATAGATCAAGAAAAAGGTTCCATCATCAAATCTAAATTGCAAAAACAATCTAATATTTAAACAAAAATTCATTCAC
Organism: Nissolia schottii; assembly: GCA_003254905.1. NCBI lineage: Eukaryota > Viridiplantae > Streptophyta > Magnoliopsida > Fabales > Fabaceae > Nissolia > Nissolia schottii. Next base: position 24,184 of record QANU01090175.1, read on the forward strand.
CAATCCAAATTGTAACTTCATAGATCAAGAAAAAGGTTTCATCACCAACAACATAAATTCGAACTTCCAACAATGAAACATCTAAATACATTACTCTAACACAAATAATTAAATAAAACACACACAAACAAGACGAGTAATCATGTTTGGTTTGTTTATTCACCCCTACACATGAGCAAGCATGTCTGATTATGTTGCAATTTTTCATCTTTTAATGTGAAAATGAGAAATAAAAGAGAGATAGAGTTCTTCAATTTACAGTTTCTAAAAACAAAAGTTAAAACGATAAAATTATATTAATAAATATGTATGCATAAAATATCACAAAAAGTGATACTAGCCTAATGGTTAAGACATTGCCTTAATATGTTGATTGTCTCCAGTTTGAGTCTCAGTGAAGGTAATGTGTGTTTAATTTTAAGAGTCTATTTATAGACCAATAACGTGAAGCATACAAGGAAAGATAAGATAACAAACTCTATCTAATTTAAAAGCACACTAACAAAAGCCAAGCAGCAGCAGCATAGCTAGCTAGCATTGCCGCCAATATAACAGAATCAATTAGTGAAAACTAAGTGGTTAGGAGTTTCTTAGTGGTTAGAAATTGGTTGGGTAGTTAGTTAGAAGCTAGAGCTATTTAGTTATATCTATCTATATCTATATATATACATATATATGTATATATATTGCAATTATTAATTAGTAATTAATGAAGAAAAAATTCAATACTCATTCACTTTCATTCTCTAAAGTACTCTTTTCTCTCAACTTTGTTCTCTCAACACTTTCATTCTTTTACCAACAGCACTGATACCTTTATGGTATCAGAGCTTTGATCTATTCATGGCTTCTACAAGCTCGGAAGTTTCACAATCATCAACACAAAATGTGATTCATACCTTCTCAAATCCAATGTCACTCAAGCTGGATGAGGAAAATTATCTTCCTTGGAAACACCAAGCAGAAACAACAATTGAAGGGCATGATTTGCTCAATTTCCTTGCTCGAAAAGAAATTCCACAAAAATATTCAAATTCAGCAACTAAAGAACAAAGATATGTGACAACAAAATATAGACTGTGGAAGAAGCAATATGCTCTCCTCAAATCATGGCTTTTGCCATCAATGAGCACTCCTTTCACCACAAGAATGGTTGGATGTGAGTTTGCACATCAAATCTGGAAAAGATTAGGGGTATTCTTTTCATCTCAAATCAATGCTAAAGTTAGGCAATTGAAGAACAAACTCAACAATACAAGAAAAGGAAACTCTATTACTGAATATTTGCTTGAGATAAAGAAGATCATAGATGCCTTAATATCTGTTAGGGATTTTATAACTAAAAGTGATCAAGTTGTTCAATTCTTGATGGCTTAACTAAGGAGTATGCTCCATTTATCACCTCAATCATGTCTCAAGTTGAACCAATTTCTATTGGAAAGCTTGAGGCACTACTAATGGCACAAGAAGAAATGATAAAGAAATTAAAGAATCAACATATCCAGTCTTATTATGTTCAGACAAGTGCAAGAGGTAGAGGTGCCTATGGAAGAGGATCTTCAGGGAAGAGACATAACTCCTGCAACATCCTAGCTTACTGCCCATGCTCGAGTCATATGCGACACTCGCTAGGTTGTTGACTCATTGGTAGGGTAGTCATAACCTTTTCGTTTTGAAAATACGATTTACAACAAAATACGGACCATTTTTTTTTAACATACTAGTCATAATGTGCAGGTACAAATTATGAGCCGTGCGTGAATGTGAACATATATATTACAAACGGTAGAGCATCAGCTTATCGGACAAGGTATGCATGTCCCGGCGGTTTGTCATAAACGAGTACATGGTCCAGTACACATAATTGCATCCATACTAATAGAGTAGTCTACATACAACTTTTATACATAAATAGGTACAAAACAAGCACTCCAAAATAAAGCAAGACTCCTGGGCTCTTGAACGGGATCTATCCTCCGTCCGGTCTGTACTTCTTCACGGCTCGGCGGATGGCACTTCTGAGTACTCTTCGTAGCCCGTATAATCTTCGTTTGCTCCTGGAAGCATAAGTGAGTGGGGGTGAGAACTTGCGTCCTCAGTGGTTGGCCCTAGCATCGGGGAGTCCTCTTTACTCACTTATCAACTGGCCGCTCAGGTGTTTCTAAGTGACATGTATACTAAAATCCTACTGATTATTATCTGGCCTAAGGTCCTGAACGGCTTTATCTAATTTACTAGGTGATTAGGGAACTAGTCTTCCTTACTAAGTTTGCGTGCTTATGAATCCTGCAATTCAATTACAATTAAGCTATCCGTCTCGGGTCGTTCCCTTGACGTAACATATAATGCAAACAATTATAAAAGAATATTAATACATATACAAGTATTCATCAAATCACCTATATACAATTACATAGTGCATGGGGGCATTGGGGATCTCTTACGCGTACCGCAAGCCGGGTTAGCGTCCTTCTTCTCCTCTCTTTATTCTTTTAGGTATGACGTCAACCTTTCGTCCGCCTCTTGTTGCTTCGATGAGCAATTCCATACTTTTACCCTTTTTTTTTCCTTTTCTTTTCTCTCTTTATGCCATTAACCTCTGCGAACCAATCCACCCTTTTGGGATTAATTCGTTAACCAACTCCACCCTTTTGGGACTTGGCAAGGTAGCACATTTTCCTTCCTTGTGTCCTTAACCTCTGCGAACTAATCCACCCTTTAAGGATTATTTCGTTAACCAAATCCACCCTTTTGGGATCTGGCAAGGTAACACATTGGCCACTCCACCCTTTTGGGACTGGCGAGGGGCGTGTCAGGTAGACATTGCCAAGAGAAAGGATTCCTAACATATAACTACATACATATTCCCCTAAGTTCCATTATGCTCTTTTTAACATTAAGTCATTGACCTCTAGTGTTCTAGGGCTGCCCTAACTCTTAAATGGCATCCCATCCTCATGATGCATGCTTCAATATATAATAATAGCTTAACCATAGTCATTGGATCCCTTGAAACCATTAAACTCCCAACTCTGCCAGGTTTCATTCGAATACTTGCTGTGGCATTCGAATGAAATCCCTCGGAGTTCTTTCATTCGATTGGAATAGGCTTTCATTCGACTGAAATCCCTCGACATCTCTTCATTCGAATACGAGGGAATTCATTCGATTGAAATCCCTAAAACTCGCCTGCATTCGATTGCAGGGGAATTCATTCGAAGAAAAGCTCGATTCGGGCTTTCATTCGATTGAATTCCTTAAGTATTCGAATGCAGACTACAAAAATCGCCTTCCGAGACTCCAGATCGTAAACTTTCACTGTTCCTAGGGTTCCAAGTAGTACAGTTATGCGTTTCAATTTTCTACCATTTTCAAAACCCTTTTTACACAATATCCCCCCAAAATACTACTTAACAGTTATACAGTCAGATATATAGATAGGTCACATATACAACTAAAAACTAAACCACATAGACAGTGGGCTTAGGGTTACCCACTTCCTATGTGCGCTCCGATCCGAGATTTACGATGAGGAAACCGTCCTCGTCACGGGAGTATATTCCTCCTATTTTTCCTAAGCACGATAACAGCTCTACGACGTGCCGGCGTGTCACTGACAGTGTAACTTTTTAAGTGTTTTTCTTTCTTTTCTGCCGAGGGGCTTTAAGCCTTTTATAGGCACCCCCCAGCCTTCCTTCCTCCCCCTCTTCTCCGTTTTCTTTCTTTTCTTTCATTTTAAAATTTTATTTTATAAAATCATAATATTATATTATAATTTCATAACACTAAAATCATAATATTATATTATAATTTCATAACACACCTAATTAATTATCTTCCCACGCACGCACGGTCAACTCGAAATATTTCGATCACGCCCTTGCGATCTACCAGTCTCCCCCAGCCATCCTTAATATATTATACTTATCTGAAAATTAAAGTTTGAGTAAAATTTTCGTAAGGAAAAGGTTGGGATGTTACAACTCCTCCAATGGCAGACACAACTTCTCCAATGGTAGAGGATCTGGAAGAATTAGCTCTGCTGCAGGAGGTAGAGCTCATAAGTACCCTCTAGGACAAGTTCCTATCTGTCAAGTATGCAATAAAAGAGGTCATACAACTATTGATCGTTGGTATGGAGGAGACAGAGAATAATTTCCTCCAACAAATTCCAATCAAAATCAGCAACATCAAGGACAGCAGAATCAAAATCCAAGGGCTCATGTCTCAGTCACAAATGCAATTGCCACACCAACTACAATCTATGATCCGAATTGGTATCTAGATTATGGTGCCTTTCATCAAATGATTCCAGATGTTGTAAATCTCATGGAATGCAAAGAGTTGGCTTAGTACAAGTTCTAGTGGGTAATGGTGCAGGTTTGTTGATTAATCATGTTGGAGTCTCTAAATTTCAACCATTTAATTCCTCATATCCTTTGAAATTAAACAGTTTGCTGCATGTTCCTAGCATTACTAAGAACCTAATTGATGTACCTCAATTTACTAGAGATAACAATTTCTTTGTTGAATTCAATGTTAATTTCTGCTACGTCGAAACTAAGGGGACCTTGAGTTAATTCTCCAAGGAACCATTCAAAATGGACTCTACTTATTTGGCAACATATAACATCCCGCATTCTTCTTAGTGAAAATCTCGTTAGATAGATGCTTATGAAATTCTGATTGTAGGTTATACCATTAGAAATATGAACTCTTAGGTTAAAAGTGTCTGTAGAAATAATTCTGCTCATTTTCGTAAAATTCTATAGACACTAGAATAAATCCTTTTTGTCATCTGAGTACAATAACGTGTCTAAGGTATCTGTAAAATATATGGTTACAGAAGAAAGCTCACAAATACCTTAGATCAACCTGAATTCTTCCTCAGAAAAATTAGGAGATCACAAGGACGTGATCAAAATATTTTTAGAATAACCATACGCGAAGTACCGAAACCGGGAATGACCAAACCTGATCAAAATTGATCTGCAGGTGGCCCTTAATTCTTGGCCACAAAAAGTGGCCAAGACACAGTTTTCCCACGACCAAGAAGCGCCCAAATGGCCAAAGTCAACATTCAAAGCATGAGTCATAGCTCTGTCCAATTCCACACGCAACCGTTACTCTGTCAAAACACCAAACCTGAGACTTTCCTTTACAAAACCCAGTCCAAGTCCCCTAACCCTAACCTCACAAATTTCTCCTAATTTCTTAGAGAAATCTCTTTAACAGATCCATCATAGAGCAAGAGCTTGGAAACAACCGAGCAAGTTTGATTCTGCACAGACTCGCTGAAACACCCTAGTTAATTGCATACGCTTAAGTCGTACGCAAGCTCACTAGGTTGTTTATTACCTGGTGGGAATACCTTAGTCCATCATTATCGTTCGAAAGTAGTTGCTTACGAAAATAGGGACAAATTTTGTTAAACTTTTCATTTGCATTGAATAATTACTAAAATAGAGCCATGCGTCAGAAAGAAAAATATAACAAGCGGTAAAGCCTCTGGGCTTAGCGGATAGCAGTTGAATAATAATAAAGCCTGGAGTATACATTCAGTTGGTCCATCATACAAAGTCACATAGTTATAATTACAATAAGTAATGTACAAATAACATATACATAGTCCAAGAGTACCATATACATAATCCAAATACATAATATCAAAATGTAAGGGCTACTGGAACACTACTCAGCAGGCCCTTGATAAAAAAAATCCTGGCATGCAGCTAGCTCTGGTCCATATCTCATCACGACTGCTCACGGCTCCTTGGGCGGTTCGTCGGCATCCTCGAAATACGAGTCATCATAGGTCCCTGAAGTCATAAGGCAGTGGGAGTGAGAACGGTAGGTTCTCAGTGGAACTCTAGTTCCTGTATCTCGTGTTACATTAGGTCAGACTTCAGGCCGCTCAGAGATTTCTAAGTGAACATGCATACTAAACATCCTACTGATTATTATCTGGCCTAAGGTTCTGAACGGCTTTATCTACATTACTAAGTGATAGGGGAACTACTCTTGCTTACTAAGTTCTCGCGCTTATTAACATTACGTGTACATACATAGCCGTCTCGAGCGTTCTCTTGACGGTAATTACAGAATAGTAGATACATACATTTCATATAATCATGCACAGCAGAATGAACATGCTTTTGGAATATATGTTATCCCCACCGTAGTAGTGCCCTCTTTCGACAGTACTACGACGGGATAACCTCGCACCCCCAGTGTAGGCCCTCTTTCGACCTTCCTGCGGTGGGCTTCCACCTGCCGTGTGTCCTCTCTCGACCCCCCGGCAGTGGGCGGATATTGTACCCCCACCTAGCATTGCCCTCTTTCGACCCTGCTAGGCGTGATAACCGCACACCTCCAGGTATGCCATATTGACACCACCTGTGGCGGGCTTCCACCTTCAGGATGTCCTTCTGACCTCCTAAAGTGGGATCGTTATTTGGCATCTCGTGATCAAGGCCTTTTTCATAATTTTTCAGCATTTCATTTTATTCAGCATTTTCAGCAGCATTTCAGCATTTATTTCCTTCCAATACCTGCAGCATGTCATGACTTGTTCCCTAGGGTTCAATTCATAATCTTTACTTATTACAGAGTTACTTCTAGTCCTATTAACATGATCTCATCATGATGCATGAAATGCTAACAGATTATTTCACATACTGCACATACTGCATTTACATCATTTAACAATTACAGTCAAATCATTGATCGTTAGACTATGTGCCTCAAGACAGTGTCCATAACCATTTTAGGTCTCAGACCACTCAGCGGTACCCTAAGCCCGCTCAGCGGTTTGAGCCATCTCGCTCAGCGGTGCATTGGGACCGCTCAGCGGTACACGTGCCAAGGGCCGCTCAGCGGTCACTGGGCGAATCTGAAAACCGAATTCTTATTTTCTTTCTTTTCTCTTCCCCTTTGCTCATGGTTACTCCTTGAGGTTTTTACACATATTCTAACTATCAAAATCCTATCTAGTCCAGGTCACAGGACCCTTCAGAATCATCTCCCTACCCTAACCAAAGTTCTAAACTACCTAAGCATGCATACAAACATCAAAACATAAACACACACACATAAACACATACATACACTCAAGAGGTGAGTAAACTAGAGTTACCCACTTCTTAGATGGTTGTTTGGTGATGATGGAAGAAGGTAGGAGAGTCGTTCTCCGAGCTTCGGGCACGATCCAAGCTTTCCGGTGAAGTTTCTGCAGCGTGATCACGACACACTGACAGAGTTTCGGCTTAAGAGAGGATTTTCTTGCATTTTTCTGGTTATGGGGCTGGCTATTTATAGCCAAGAGCTGCCCCTTAAAATTACCTTTTTGCCCCTAGGTTTATTTACCAAAATGCCCTTTTTAATTTCTTTAAAAATTAATTAATTTGGATGATAATCCAAATGTTCCATCAATAAATAGTAAATTGGATTTTTAATTAATTTCCTTGGTAATCAGATTGGGTCACGTGGGAATTGGGAAATTTGACTTTTCCCGGTTCCGTTTCGCTCGTGTTTTATGGCTCGCAGTGTCGGTGCGTCGCGCACGGTCGTCCGAAAAATATTCCGCTTGTACCGTCGCAATCCTCTAATTTCCCCGGTCATGGGAATATCAATGCTTTAAGGCATTTGTGAATTTTTCTCCGGAGGAGTATTTTTCACAGTACTTTTAACACGTCATCGAGCCCTGATGACCGCAGACCGCTGTTCCGCTCGCGATTTCGTTACTTCCCGATCGTCCCTATGGGATCGTGAGGTTATCCTAAGGTGTTTAAAACCTTTTCCTGGTACTGGTTGGTTTTCCAGAGACTTAGGGCTCTCTGCTCAATTCTACAAGATAAACAGAGCCATTTTAGTGTTTGCGAAATCGTCCGAAACTCCGCAGAACTCAGTCTAACGGTCAGTTTAATCTCATCATCCGATTCTGAGAGTCAGTAAGAATCATTTGAGTGTCATCAAACTTGTCCAAAACCAAACAGAATAATTCCTACAGACTTCCACACATTTAATCTTACCCAAAGTTCGATGAGCAGTTATTCGGTGAAATTCTTACTAAGAAAAGAGCGGGATGTTACACTCGCTATACACTAGCAGAAACCGTACAAGTGGGTAGGCCGACTTTTCCATTGTCTATGTGGTTTTATGTTAGATAATATATGATGTTAGGATGTTGTATGTGACCATGACTATATATTATGTGTTGTTGATGTTTGTCTGGAACTGCTGGTGCTGTCTGTGACTCTGCCAGAATATAGGAAAGCCTAAGCTGGAAATAGGAATATATCACTTTTTAAGAGGACCTATATGCTGGGAATTTTATCATGAAAAAATAATGTTATTTTTGGAATCTACATGAAAAATTGAGTGGGGATATCAAGTTTTGTGATTTTTGGAGTCCTCGATGAATTTCTCAGCAAATAGGCGCAAAATGATGTTTTTGGGCATACAAAGGTAAAAAACGGGTATTTCGAAAAAGTGACTGAAAAACTGGGTTGATTTTCATGAAAAATGGATTTAGAACTATCAAAAACCTTAAGGCTAAGTCTTGAGCCCTTCAGGTTTTTGAGAACTAAAATTACGAAGAAAATAGGGTTTTACGGGCAAAAAACAACATTTTGGGGAAAAATGGCAAAACTGCACTTTCGTGATTTTGGGGTTCAAATATGAATTTCTAAGTACGAAAAATGATCCTAGAGCTATCAAAAACCTTGGGTAAAGGTCTCCGACCTCTCCGGTTTCTGATAACTAAATACTGACAGAAAACAAACGTATTGAGAAAAGCATCAATACACCGTAATTTCAAGCTACGTTCATGAGTATGTTTTATGTGAAGTGTTTTATGATCAATTAAACTAGCTTAATCTATGCTTTAATGATCTATGCATGCCTATGTTGTTATGAGGAAATAATCTGTAACACCCTAGCTAACTGCATACCCTTGAGTAGTACGTAATGCTCACTAGGCTGTTAATCATTTGGTGGGAATACTTATAGTCCTTTATTACTTTTTGAAAATACTGGGTTAAGGAAAATATGGACCAATTTAAAACTTTTCTACTGAGTTCTTATTTATGAAATATGAGCCATGTGTGACTCAAGGTATATATAAGACATACGATAGAGCCATGGGCTTATGAGTATTCATTATCCCTAATCTAAGCAATTACATAATCAATACATGGTCCGTCACAGATGAATGCAACAAATCACATAGTATTATAATAGAGTTACATATACAAGCCATAATCATTCATATACATAATAAAAGTTCATCCATCGTAAACTAGCTAAGCATGTCTTCATAGCCTTGAAGATCTGTCTGTCTGTCATCGATGGCTTGTCCTTCTTTCTTTTTTGATCCTTTTGGTGCTTCTCATAGCTCACGTCTGCCCCTGGAAGCATAAGTGAGAGAGGGTGAGAACATTCGTCCTCAGTGGTTTACCTTGGCGTCGGGGGATCTTTTTAACTCACTTATCAACCGGCCGCTCAGGTGTTTCTAAGTGAACATGCATACTAACATCTTACTAATTATTATCTGGCCTAAAGTCCTGAACGGCTTTATCTACTTTACTAGGTGACTAGGGAACTAGTCTTGCTTATCTAAGTTCTCGTGCTTGTTAACTTTTCTCACGTACATACATAGCCGTCTCGAGCGTTCTCTTGACGGTATTTACTTCATACACATGCTCATATACATTATCATATACTTATACATTACATACTCATTCATCATACCATTTCATATTCATTCATTTAATACGTTATGCATGCTAACTTTGAGACTCTCTCATGCGTACCGGCTAACTAATGGACCGGGACGCATCCTGCTTTCCATGCTCTCGGCTAACTAATGGACCGAGGCTGCGTCCATGCTCCCAGCTAACTAATGGACCAGGGCCGCGCTGAGTCTTTCCCACTCATGTAGATGCGGCCAAACATCTACAACCTGCTTTTGTCCTCTGATTGATGTCGACCAGGCAGCGCTATAACCTGAGTGGTTGCGAACCACCGCGGATAACTAATGTTCCATCTCCGATCATCAATAGAGATAACCGTCCACCTAGTGGGAGGGCGAGGGGTTGGCCCTATGACACAACCAAGTGGAGACCCATACATCATCATCATCATATCATTATCATTTCTTAGGTGTGACGTCACCCTTTCTCATTCATCTTTTCTTTCTTTCTTTCTTTCTTTCTTTCTTTCTTTCTTTTCCTTCCTTCTCATTAACCAATCCACCCCTTTGTGGGGACTGGTGAGGGGCGTTTCCGCCAAGAGAGATGCTTCCTATCATATAGCTACATACTTGTTCCCTAAGGTTCAATTATGCTCTTTAAACTTTACGTGATTAACCTCTAGTTCTCATGATGCATGATAGCATAACCATTCCTAACATACATATTCTACATGCAATGTTTCACAAACATCATCATACATCATCATAAACATAACTCATTCATTCATCATACACATACTTGTAACCACTCAACAACTTCGGGGTCCTTCGCGAAAACCCACTCAACACCACTCCTGGTGCCCACTCAGCACCCTTCACGTAACCCGCTCAGCACTCCAGGGATACTCTGCGGAACCCAATCAGCACCACTCCTGGTGCCCACTCAGCACTCTTCACCTAACCCTCTCAACACTCCAGGGATCCTCCGTGGAACCCAATCAGCACCACTCCTGGGGCCCACTCAGCACTCTTCACGTAACCTTCTCAACACTCCAAGGATCCTCCGCGGAACACGTTCAGCACCATTCTAGGTACCTGCTCATCAACTTTCTAGACTCCTCTCAGTCGTTCTCCGTGGAACCACTCAACACCATCCCAGGTGCCCGCTCATCAACTTTCTAGACTCCTCTCTGTCACTCTCCGCGGAACCACTCAACACCATCCCAGGTGCCCGTTCATCAACTTTCTAGACTCCTCTCTGTCACTCTCTGTAGAACCACGCAACACCATCCCAAGTGCCTGCTCATCAACTTTCTAGACTCCTCTCTGTCACTCTCCGCGGAACCATTCGGCGCTTACTCATTTACTTATTTTCTCTTATTTTCTCACATTCACACCCCAGGGATCCTCCGCGGAACCCACTCGGCACCGTTCCAGGCGCCGCTTGACAATTCTCTACATACTCCTCTCACTCACCTTCTGCAGAACCACCCAGCTATACCTGATGAACCAGACTCTGTTTCCTTTTTCTCGCTCTTCTTTCCCCTCTGCTCATGGATGCTTTTTGAGTTTTTTTTTCACATATTTCAACCATCATATACTAAGCTAGTCTAGGTCACAGGACCCTTCAGAATCATCTCCTAAGTCCTAACATAGCATTTCTAACATAATTTATCATAAGGCATACAAACACATAAACACATACAAGCAAACATAAGTTACCAAGGGGTGACCAAGCCACGTTTACCCACCGGTAGAAAAACCTGGTGGTGGTGAGGGAAGTTTGAAGTGAAGTCCCACAAGCCTTGTTGTTTCCAAAGCTTGAGCTTCTCCTTTCTCCAAGATGAAGATCCTTGAGCAAGGTGGAGGGTGATGAGGTGGTTCCTCTTGATTTTGGAAGGAAGAAAATGAAACCAAGATGAGGAGACTTTGGGTGCTGTGCTTCGGTTCTTGGAAGGTGGAAGAGAGTGGCAAAAGTGCTTGATTTCTTGAAGGCTAAGTGGTGTTCTTGAAGCTTGGCTTGGTGGGTGTTTATGGAGAATGTGGAAGATGAAATTTCTCTTGGAAATTTGGGGGAGGGACTCGATTTTGGGGTGGCTGAATGGTGAGGGAAATTAGTTGAATTTTAGGATTTAATAAAATGTGATGAATAGTAGAAGGTATGGGCATAGGTATGGCTATGTGTAAGAAAAGTAAGGTGATGTGAGTTTTGGAAGCATGATTTAAGGGATGGGACAAAAATCCCAATCAAACAGTGCAGCCCCCCTCTCCTGGTTCAGCTGCTGAAATTTCATTTTTTCTTAGTTCCAGTTCACTCGTGTTTTATCGCTCCCAGTCTTGATGCGTCGCGTACGGTCGTCCGAAAAAATATTCCGTTTATATCGTCGCGATCCTCTAATTTCCCCCTACCTAAGGGTATTAATATTTAAATGTGTTTGTGAATTTTTCTCCGGAGGAGTATTTTTCACAGATACCCTTTACCCGTTATCGGTCGTTGGTGTCCGATCGGGGCCGTTCCACTGGCGTTTCCGCGATCGCCGAAGCTTCGTAGTAACAATTTGGGGTTGCTATGGGGGGTTTTGTCATCTTTTCCCTCATAAGGTATGGTTTCCCAAGATTGGGACCCCACTGCTCAATTCTACTGGCTAAACGAGGCGTTCTAGTGTCTGCAGAATCGTCCGAAAGTGGACAGAATTCCGTCTGGCGGACGTTTTAGGTTTTCTATCCAATTATAAAGGTTAAGGGGGAATCTTTTGAGTGTTAGCAGAATTTTGAGAAACTAGATAGAATAATTTCTACAGACACTCGTGTCCTTCGAGCTTCAGGCTTCTACTTCCTTGACGTCTTCAGCGTTGCCACCATTTTCGGGCATCCTTTCTTGTCTTTAACTCTCTGGTATTTTATACTCCTTTTATCCCTTCTAGATTCTCCCGTTTCACCTTAATATCTTAGGGTTACCATCCTGACCTCGATCATTCCTGATTCCATATTCTCTTTTCTTCCCTCGTACACTTAACACCTCTTCCTTCTCCAGCTTAATACACTTTCCTTTATTCTCCAGAGCCCAACCTTTCACACTTCCCTAGGTGAAACCTAAATTGGATTATGCAGCCGCACTCGGACTTGATCTCGCCACCCTTGATTATTATTCCACCTTCGTAGATTATGCTCATACCTTCAACCTTAGTTGTTTTCTTACCTACGTCCTTGACCCCGTTTATATGATGTATACATGTCCTCTTTAAACTTAGTTATTCAACTTCCTTGCTCACTCGACCCTCATACACTCCTCTCTATACTGTCTTATATTTCTACATCTGCTCAATAAGCCTTATTCCTCCCCTTCGAGATTCCAAAGCCTAACCTTCCTAAATTTGGCACTTGTCCACCCTAACCACATAGCCACAGGCGTCCCGGTGCTTGACGGACACCTATAGTGTACGCTTCCAACCTCTAAAAGAGTTCGCACCCGAACTTATTATGCGAAATCTTTACTAAGGGAAAACTGAGATGTTACATAATCTCTGTTATGTGATTTGTAGACAATAGTTATATGGATGCTATGTTATGTTTAGCAAGTGAAAGTATGTCTCTTATGCTTATGGAAAATGATAATTGATGGGTAATCTATGACTGTATATGTGTTGATTCCCTATGAGGGATTGAATTATGTTATATTAAGAAAAGAAAGGTAAGGTCCCCAAGTGTGGACGGAGGCAGTCAGTTCCCAAGTGTGAACAAAGTAAGTCTATCCCCAAGTGTGGACGAAGCAAGTCTCTCCCTAAGTGTGGATAGGTTCCCAAGTGTGGACGAAGCAACTCTGTCCCTAAGCGTGGATAGGTCCCTAAGTGTGGACCAAGTAAGTTTGTCCCCAAGTGTGGATTGTAACATCCCGCATTCCTGTAGAGAAATAATTGCCGATTAGACCTAATTAATTTCTAAAACATGAACTAAGGGAGGGTTAGGATGGAAAATTGGGAGGTTAAATGCCCATAAGATATGTGGGTAGTCGCAGTAAAAAGTCTCGCAGACTACCGAACTGCGAGTGTTTGCCGCTGTAATTTTATGACGCGTAAAAAGGTATCGTGAAAATATTCCTCCGGAGAAAAATTCACAAACACCTTTTGATTTTAATAATCTTGGGTAGAGGGAAATTAGAGGATCACGACGGTTCAAACGGAATATTTTTCAGACGACCGTGCGCGATGCACCGATACTGCGAGCGATAAAAAACGAGCGAAACGGAACCGAGGGAAAAGTGAAATCTGATAACAGCACGTGGGGAATCAGATTTGGGAAGAATTAATTTTTTATTTCAAATACTATTCATGATTTGACTTGTATTTATCCATTGTAATTAATTAATTAGAAGGAAAAATGATAATGGCACTATGGTAATTATTAGGAAGGGCACATAGGTAATTTTAGGGGCTCCTTGGTGGCTATAAATAGCCATGCATGGCAGCCACTTCTTCTTCAAAAGTTGGAGAACATAGTAGAAACTCTGTCCATTCACCGACTGACCAAGCTGACCGAAAACTGACAGAAGCCAAGACCGAGCTTTAGACTTGGAGGACTACCTTTCCCCACCACCATCATCACCAACTCAGCTTTAGGAAGTGGGTAACATAGGCTAGGCACCTCCTTTGGTGTTCTTTTGAGTTACGTTTATGCATGTGCTTGTATGTGGATTTATGTGCTTAGAAATGTTTTGTTAGGATTTACCTTAGGTGAGCATGGTTAGGATGTTATAAGGAGTGAGTAATATGTGAAAATGAGGTATTTTGCATGCCTAAGAACCTGGAAGAAGGAGGAAACAAACTTGCAGCTGTTTTGAAGAGGATAAGTATATGTTTAGGTTGTTAAACTTTGTGGGTAGTCCGTCCTCCCCTGCTTATATGGGGTTATGTGTTAGTTAGTATGATGGATATCAGGATGGGTCATTACGTTGTATGGGAGATGTTTCAGGTGTGGTTGGTGCCGTGTTGGGTTCCGCGGAGAGTGACTGAGGGGAGTCTTGAGTTGTTGAGCGGTGCCTGGACTGGTGCTGAGTGGTCCCGCAGAGAGTGATGGAGAGGATGCTGGGGAGTCACCGAGTAGTTCCCTTGAGTTCCTGAGTGGGTTCCGCGTAGGTTCCCTGGAGAGCTGCTGAGTGGGTTCCGCGGAGGTTCCCTGTAGTTTCCTAGAGGGTTACGTGGAGAGTTGCTGAGTGGGCACTAGGAGTGGTGCTGAGTGGGTTCCGCGGAGGTTCCCTGGAGTTCTGAGAGGGTTGAATGGAGTTGCTGAGTGGGCACCAGGAGTGGTGCGGAGTGGGTTCCGTGGAAGTTCCCCGAAGTTGCTGAGTGGGTCCCTGGAGAGGTATGCTAAGGGTTCCGCGGACGAGTCTTGCACGCATTCATGAGGCAGTGTTGCCACAGGACTTAGGACAACTATAGATCACTAGAATTAAATGAACTAATGTGCAAAGATGGTAATTTAAATTAGGGAAACAGTTAAGTTAAAGATGAGCCCCGACCACAGAGGGTCGGAGTAGTTATGACATAGTTATGTAATAGGAATCCCTCTCTTGGCACGTCATACCTGACAAGCCCCTCCCCAGCCGTGCGAGACGGACTGAGTTATGATGATGTTACGCAGAGAATGATCTGAACACAGGTTTCCACCCGGACGAGAAAAAAGAAAGGAAGGAGCGCTTGAGCTTTTATGTCATGACATTTAAAAGACAGGTAAGATGTCCACGAAGTTCGGACATATGAGAAAGAGAATGAGAGTTAGTCCACGAAGTTCGGACTTAAGCCTTAAAGTCATCCACGAAGTTCGGATGCTTATGATTAAGTCGTCCACGAAAGTCCGGACGCCGTCCATGAAGTTCGGACGTAAGTGAGCAAGTCGTCCACGAAGTTCAGACGCATACAAGCCTCGCTCCTAGTATCCCACGGGTTGTAGCTGGATAAGGGATGACGATCCCCCAGTCTACATAGGGGCAATGGCACACCACCGCGACAAAAGACGCTGCCATGGGCGCGTAAGAGAAACCCCCCAGTCCCACATGCATTATATTATTGTAACTGTGTATGAATGTATGTATAAGTAGGTATGTATTATTATGTAGGTATGTATGAGTAGGTATGTATCAGTATGTATATATGTTGGGTCAACCGTCCGCCACATGCGTACGAGACGGTCACTAGAGCACCGTGAGGCTAATAACCAAGCACGAGTAATTAAGTAAGTAAAGATTAGAAATCCCAATCACCTAGTAATTTAGATAAAGCCGCCCAGGACCTTAGGCAAGTAAAAACTGGTAGGGAGGTCTAGATGCATGAACACTTAAAGATCTCCTGGACGGCCTGAAGAGTAATTGAGTAACCAGACGTCACGACCCTATAGTTATTCACTAAGAACCAACCCTTCTCACCCCCACTTGTAACATCCCGTATTTCTACGAGTTGAAAAGTTACCCGTGGATAGCCGAGAGTGGCCAAAAAATGTCGAGGGAGCGAAGGGAGTCGAGTTAAATCTCCGAAGCCCTAAAAATTGGGGGAAACAGACTAGGTTTAGCTGTCTCATAAATTCCAGGAACCGCTGGACGGGTTGCAACTTGACCGGAAAGTTCCAGGGTACTGTAAAACGTCCGTAGGATTTTTTGACCCGCTAAAAGAGTCCCCGATCCCCGAGGAAATTGTTCTGGACCGGGAGGAAAAATAAATAGGTCACAGCGGTATGTCCGGAATATTTTTAGGGCAACCGGAAGTAGGATTTTTCGGGCAAAACGCGATCGAACAAAAAGGGGCACCGGGAAGGGCATTAACTTCCTTCAGAAGCTAAGCCATAAATAAGTAAATAACTAAATAAATAAATAATATAATAATAAGGATAAATAAGAAGCTAAAGGCTTCAGCAAAAACGTGAGAGAGAAGAGAGAAAAGTTAAAAGAGAAAGGAAAATAACTCTGCACTGTGCACGGTTATTTATAATCTCGTAACTTCTCCGAAGTTACATTCAGTGAGCAACCGAGGGATACGTTCCGACGCATTTAGAGTTCGTGCCGGAGTCCCCAAAAATTAGCTGGAGCACACCATCGCGAAGAGGACCGTCTCCCCTTCAGAGTTACCGAATCGAAATTTCGATCGGAGGTGGGTAACCCTAAGCCCATGTCTATGTGGTTTAGTTTTTAACTGTATATGTGCCTATTTGTGTATTTGACTGTAGAACTGTTAAGTAGTATTTTGGGAGGATATTGTGTAAAAAGGGTTTTGTGAACGGTGGAAAATTGAAACGCATAACTGTACTACTTGGAACCCTAGGAACAGTAAAAGTTTACGATCTGGAGTCTCGGAAGGCGATTTTTGTAGTCTGCATTCGAATACTTAAGGAATTCAATCGAATGAAAGCCTCATCAAGCTTTCCTTCGAATGAATTCCACTGCAGTTGAATGAAGGCGAATTTTAGGGATTTCAGTCGAATGAATTCCCTCGTATTCGAATGAAAGGATGTCGAGGGATTTCAGTCAAGGGAACGACCCGAGACTGATAGCTTAATTATAACTGAATTGTAGGATTCACAAGCACGCAGACTTAGTACGAAAGACTAGTTCCCCTATCACCTAGATAAGCTTAGATAAAGCCGTTCAGGACTTTAGGCCAGATAATAATCAGTAGGATGCTAGTATGCATGTTTTCACCTAGAAACACCTGAGCGGCCTGGAGGATATTCAAGTAAATGAATCATAGGTAGCCCTAGGGACCCACTGAGGACTCAGAGTTCTCACCCCCACTCGACTCACCCCCACTCGATTATGGATCCAGTTTGCAGCTATGGCATCACCCCCAGCCAAGGACGTATGGCTCTTCACGCGCACGCGCATGAGCAACTACAGCACCGACACCCTCTTGGAGACGAGTACCTATGCGCCCGCACGCCTACCTGACGAGCAGGACCATCCTCCCAGACCGAGGCTTGGAGCCCCAGGCACTTCACCGCTGAATCCGATTTGGGTGGACGAGCGTCTGGGGAGCAGCAGCAGGGACCCGATCCGCCTCAACGGCGATGAGGAGATGCCTCCTTCAGAGCCAAAGCCGACACCTACTCCAGCCTCGACACCAGCCACGGATCCAGGTGCGTACACCCTGCCAGTCTGAGCTCGCGGCCGCCGAACCACCGCACGAAAGATGATACTGACTGTTCGCCCCCAGCGCTTCGCCCCACAGGGCTTCTCGGCAGTGGCAGACCTGAGCAGCAGCGATGAGGAGGAGCCTTTGGAGCGTCTAGGAGACTCCGAGTAAGTGGAGATCAGCTGGACCCGCCTGCAGAGTTAGGTTGTTGTACCATACACGAAGCGAGAGGTGCCGCTCGTGTATGTAGTCACTGTTAGTCTTCGCGTCTGTGTATTATGGTTATCGTTTATGTATATTATTTCCGTTGGATGAACTTATGTATGAACTTTATGTATTTTATTAAAAAGAAATGTTGTGTATCTTCGGGCCCCTATGTGTACTGTCAGCCGCTAAAGCTCCGTACTAAAGGTATGTATTCCCACTCTCGTATTCCTTAGTTATGTCGTTAGTCGTTATATTACTCGCACGGCTCTTTATTTTCCGTATGCATGTATCTCCAAAGAAAGTTTCAAATTGGCCCGTATTTTCAGTAACCCTAATTTTAACTGGTAAACTAGAACGGTAATAGTTCACAGCCCAGCATTCAACTACCTAGCCAGGGAAACCTATGACTTAAGCATAGGCCAACTAGCTAGGGTGTTGCACCACTCACTTATGTCTTCATGTGAGGCTGATGACGATCTCACCGTCGCGGAAGAGGCGGATCCTTCGGAGCATTTTTAGGGACATGCATCCCGAGATAGGGGATGAGACAGAGCTCTGGTCCTACCTAGTAGTACACGCCCCCACTCCTCTCAGAGCAGTACCCCCAGCCCCGCCTGAGCCAGCCTCTACAGCCGACGAGGAGGCACCCCCATATGAGAAGGACGTTGAGGCGGACCCCATGTCCGTGCGACTGCTGCCACCGGAGCCAAAGTCGACGAAGCCTCGGATGAGAGTGACGCAGGTCTACGGCCGTCGCCTAGCGCCCTGTACCCATGACAGCGAGGCTGCACCGTCCTCAGGATCTCGGGACCCGCCTGATGTCCCGGAGTCCTCGATGGACGGGGAGGAGGAGCCCATGGAGGAGGAGCCTGCAGAGACCATTCGCGTGGAGGAGGACGATGAGGAGGGACCAGCTTGACCAGCCCCTGTAGCTCGGACCACTTTGCCAGGCCAGTTTGCCGTCACTGTAGTGTGACTGTAGTTTGACTGTAGTATAGTATGTATGTAGTATGACTGTAGTTGCAGTATGTATGTATGTATATTTTGCTGATAGTAGTAGTTACTGTACATAGATGCCAACGATGTAGTAGGGACATGTACTTATGTATGAACAGGATGAGGTGTATGATTATGTTTATAGTACTATGGACTCAATGTATATATATCGTTTTCATGGACCTAATCCATCTTTGTATTTATCTGCTTGAGCTTAATTTTATATGATCACTGCTACGCACGTTTAACTATTCTTCGCATTACTAGTCTGTATGGAACATATGGTATAGTTCCCGCGACTGGCTCTATTTTACGGTTACATGTTACTTGCAAAGAAAAAAAATGGATCCTTACTTTATGACAACTAAACTACTTTTAAAAGAAACTAGGGACTACCGGTATTCCCACAAAACAGTTAACAACCTAGCGAACGCAGATTATGACTTAAGCATAAGCTGCTAACCTAGGGTGTTACATGGATATGTCCCTAAGAATGGACGAAACGAGTTTGTCCCCAAGTGTGGACCGAGTAAGCTATTCCTGAAGCCGTTGTCGCATCTGGATAATGATTTTAAGATGGTGATTATAAGATAGATAATTTTAAGGTGATGATTATAAAGGAACCTTATATTCTTTCATGTATATTATGTATGTGAAGTATGTTATAATGAGAACTTGTTCCCTAAGACCTAGGGCAGAGAGTAGACGACCTAGATAATGGAAAGACTAGATTCCCTCAATTACCTAGTAAAGTAGGTAAAGCTGCTCAAGACTAGCATGAATATTAATAACTAATAGGGATGTAGTATAATTGTGACACCTAGAGACCCCCTGAGCGGCGGAATCATAATTGAGAATGAAATGATTTACGATGACTTAGGTTTCCCACTGAGAACGCAGAGTTCTCATCCTCGATCCTTTATGGTTCTAGGTAAGCACGACAAGTGTAACATCCTAGCTAGCTAGCCTACGCTTAACTCGCAAGCTTGCTGGCTAAGTTGCTATCTGTTCTGGTGGGGATAATACTTAGTCTCGTTTGTACATTGAACATATTGTTACCCAAAATATGGACCAGATTAAAATTTTCTTTGTACGTCACATAGAGTAAAGTAGGAGCCTTATCGCGTTAAAGCATACATTGTGAGCGGAAACATAGCATGCTTAACTAATAGAATATGGATATATGCAACACAGGGCAAGACAACAAGCATTGGTCCATCACGCATTCATAAATAAGTACATAGGTTATGTCTTAAGTAGCAAATACAACTGTTACATAACAGTGCATCTATACATATACAATCTACTAGTTATTTATCTAATCCTTTGCTGCCCTATCTTGGGATGTCTCCTCCTCATACTGCTCCGCTCCTTGTCCTTCATCATAACCTGGAGTCATGGATGAGTGGGGTGAGAACACAGCCTCCTCAGTGGAAAACCTTAGGTATTAGGGAACTTCTTTGTCCTCATACAGGCCCCAGGCCGCTCAGGGATTTGTAAGTGTTACAGTTATACTATAGCCCTACTGATTATTAAGATCCATACTAAGCCTGAGTAGCTTTATCTAAATTATCTATGTGACTGGGGAACTTATTCTTCATTAACTAAGTCATCTGTTCTCTACTTCCCTTCCTAAGTTACACATAGTCACATATTTCACATAATCACATAATAAGCTTCAGTGCGCGTCCACTTATAACTGTGTCCATTTTAATTATAAGCTTCTTCGCACCTCCACTTATGTACAGTTATCTCACTTAGAGAACATACTCAAGCTCAACCCCCCGTAATGGTGGCCGACCGCGACAGGCTTCCTTTCTGTCTCAGTACCGTGAGGACTAGGCAGCCCTTAACCTCAGTAGCTCACGACAAGAGAGTCCATCCTTATGCTAGGGATGGCAAGGGGATCCTACCCTGTCCTTATGCTAGGGACGAGGCATACCCAGGGTTCAGCTTGTCTTTCCTGTTGGCTAATGGCACAGCTAGGAAAAGAATCCTTTTACCATCCTTTCCTTTTTCCTTTTAGGGACTTAGTGACGTCATGCCCTATTCCTTCTCTTTTCCTTTCCCCTTTCCTTTCCTTTCCTTTCCTTTCCTTTCCTTTCATAAATCCATTACCATGACACGTAATCACATAAGACATACATCAATACAGTCCATTCCTGGCTTAAACATAAATCTTCAGTTCATAACAATTATCATACTTAGTAAAAATTAGTAGATCCATGGATAATTGCAAGCGGCATAAAAAGTTATGTTTAAGAAAAGGTTTCGTGTGTTGAGAATGACAACTTTTGAAAAGGGGATTCTGAACTTCAGTCAGGCTGCTCAGCACACAGGATCTGCTGCTCAGCGCCCTCACAGACCGCTCAGCGGGAACCCTGGCCGCTTAGCACACCCTGACGAATTTCAGCTCCTAATTCTTGCAATTTTCCATGTTCTACAAGGTTTCTCACAAGCAATCCCTAAAGCATTTCCTTAATCATTCCTTATCCATTTATAACAACCATAAACATACTCCTAAGTTTCCAAAATCATTTCCATCAATAAACTCATATCATCTACCAATCTAGTCATGAAGCACATAAGGCATAAATATTCACATAATCACATATAAGCATGATAGTTCATCAAGAGAGGCATTAACTAATAAAACCTAGACTATTCTAGCATAAACATATCATAAATGAACCTCAAGCATCCTAGACCACATAGACAGTGGTTATGTCAGGTTTACCCACGTTTTCCCTGGTTCTGACGGTTCCTGCTGGCTCCTAGCTTGCTTTGACGCCTCCTAGCTCCTCTTGGCTGAAATTTCTCAAGTTGCCTCTAGGGATTTTGAAGGTTCTTAGTGGGTTTGGGTTAGGGGATTCCTGAAGGAAGTGAGCTGGGTTTAAGGCAGGCGGTGTCTAGGTCTTCGGATTGACAGAACACTAGTTGATCGGGCAAACGAACAGAGTTCTGGCAAGGTTTCCAATTTTTATCTCATTTTCGGTTTGGGGGGTATTTTTAGCCCAAGGGCTGATGGCTAATTTCCCATTTTGCCCTTGGCCCCAAAATTACCAAAATGCCCTTTTTATTTAATAAACTAATTATTTAATTAGTTTAGATAATCATAAAGTCACATCAAGTCGCATCCATGACTATTTTATTATTTTTATTGAAAAATCTGCCTCCCCCACTTGCTAAATCAGATTTGGGTCCCACCCAGTCCCATTTCGCTCGTGTTTGGTCGTTCGCAGACCCGGTGCGTCGCTTACGGTCGTCCGAAAAATATTCCGCTTATATTGTCGCGACCCTCCAATTTCCCTTAACCTAAAAATAAGGTTCATTCAAGGCATTTGTGTAGTTTTCTCCGGAGGAGTATTTTTCACAGATACCTTTGTCACCTCGCACTCTTGTGTCTGCAGACAACTGCTCTGCTTGCATTTCTGCGATCGCCAAAGCTTCCTAGTAGCGGTTTGGGGTTCACTCTAGGGATTTGGTAATCTTTCCCCCATAAGGTATGGTTTCCCAAGACTTGAGGCCCTCTGCTCAGTTCCACTGGCTAAACAGGGCCGAATGGGGCTATTCTAGTGTCTGCAGAATCGTCTGAAACCGAACCGATTTTCATTTTTCCTACACTTTAGAGTTTTCATCCATCTCTAGGGGTCGAGAGGAATCATTTCAGTGTCAGCAGAATTTATCAAAATTCAACAGAATAATTTCTACTGACTCCTACATCTTAACTCATACGAAGGGCTCTATTAGTAGTTATTTGGGGAAATTTTCACTAAGAAAGGAGTTACATTCCACCCCCTTAGAAAAATTTCTTCCTCGAAATTTAGGTGTAGGGATAACTCGTACCTTCCGAATAGCTCTGGGTAGGCCTTCTTCATATCCTCTTCCAGCTCCTATGTCTGCTCTTCTAATTCCCCATTTGCCCACTGTAACATCCCACTTTTTCCCCTTAGTAGAAAGTTCGCAAAAATAAATAAAATAATTTATAAATGAACTTAGAAGGAGAAAAACATTACCAATGCCTCCTTTAGTGAAAATTTCCCCAAACAACTGTTCATAAAGCCCTTTGTAGGAGTTGAATTATCGAGGTCAGTAGAAATTATTCTGTTGGCTATTTCCAAATTCTGCTGGCACTCAAATGATTCTTCTCGACCCCTAGATATGGATGAAAAACCTAAAGTGTCGGTAAAACGGAAATCAGTTCTGTTTCGGACGATTTCGTAAACACTAGAACAACCCCGTTTGGGCCCGTTTAGCCAGTAGAGTTGAGCAGAGGGCCTCAAGTCTCTGGAAATCCTACCTTGGGGAGGGAAAGATTTCAAAATACCTTAGGTTAGCCCAAAACCTCATTAGGAAAATGAGTGAGAACAGGCGATCGCGGAATCGCCAACGGAACAGTCCTGTTCGGATACCGGCGAGAGATAACGGGTCAAAGGTATCTGTGAAGAATACTCCTCTGGAGAAAAATTCACAAATGCCTTGAAGTAATCACACCTTTATGTAGAAGGAAATTAGGGGATCGCGACGGTATAAGCAGAATATTTTTCGGACGACCGTGCGCGACGCACCGGACTGCGAGCGACCAAAAACGAGCGAACGAGACCAGCAGGGACCCACATTCAATTGACCACGTGATGGCAGCAAATTTTTAGGGAAAAATTAATAAAATAAAGGTTAATATCCATTGATGTGACCTGATATGACTTTATAATTATCCAAAACAATTAATTAATTAATAAATTACATTGAAAATGGCATAATGGTAATTCTTAGCAAAAATTGAGTGGACCAAAATGCCCCTAGACCACACGGATGCCCTTCTATAAATATTTCACCCATTTGCTTCATTTTCACATTTCTGAAATCCCTCTCGAAGCTCTGCCGAAAAATTGCCCGGTCCGGAAACCCTGCCAGAACGCTGTCAGAACCAGGAGGCCAGCCAGGAAAGCTTCACACCCAGGGAACCCTTACCCTCATAACCACCTTCAATCATCTCTAAAGCCTCTAAATAAGGTGGGTGATGTCAAGCTTTGCTCTCCCTTGGTGAGCTTTAACTGCTTGTAGGCTAATAGGTGCAGTTAGGAAAGTTCTGTGGATTATGTGTTAGCTATGTTAGGCTATTGATCCTTGAATGATTTATGGTTGTTTGAGGCTGAATATGGTGATGTTATGACTATGAAATTTCGTGGTGTTCTTGGTGGCCTTAGATGGGTTATGCTTGCTTAGGTGATTTGATGAACTAGGGTAGTTTGTGTTATGCTATGCTTAGGCCTAGGATGTTTTGATGATTTGGATCTGTTTTCTATGATAAGATATGTTGTAAAATGGTTGTTGGAACTTGTGGAGTAACCCCAAGTAGTGTCCATGGAAAAAGGAAAGCAAGAAAGCAAAGCAGGTTATGCAGGCCACGCGGCATCATGAACCGCTGAGCACTGTAACAACCCATTCTTTTCTTGGTAGAAATTTCCCGAATAATTGCTCATAGAACCTTGGTATGAGTAAGTATGTGGAAGTCTGTAGGAATTATTCAAATGAGTTGTGATAAATTTTGACGACACTCAAAAAATTCCTACTGACCCTCAGAATTGGATGATGAGGTTTAACTGGCTGTTAGACGGAGTTCTGCGGAGTTTCGGACGATTTCGCAGACACTAAAATAGCTCTGTTTAGCGTGTAAAATTAAGCAGAGAGCCCGAAGTCTCTGGAAACTCAACCGGTACCAGGGAAAGGTTTTAAACACCTTAGGACAGTCCCACGACCCCATCGAGAAGGTTAGGAAAGAGCGAAACCGCCAGCCGAACGGTTGTCGGCAGACACAAGAGCGTAGAAACGGGTCAAGGTATCTGTGAAAAATACTATCCGGAGGAAAATTCACAAACACCTTCTAAGATTAATATTCTTAGGTAGAGGGAAATTAGAGGATCGCGACGGTACAAGCGGAATATTTTTCGGACGACTGTCCGCGATGCACCGACACTGCGAGCGAAAAACGCGAACGAAACGGGACTGAGAGGCGGTCAAAGATGGCAGCCCACGTGATGCAATTCAAATTCAAAGGGGATTAATTTAAAATTCAAAATACTATTCATGATGTGACATATAGCTTATCTTCCAAATTAATTAATTATAAAAGAAATTAATAATGGCAAAATTGTAAATAAACCTAAGGGCAAAATTGTAATTATGGGGGGAAGATTTTGGCTATAAATAGACAGCCCCTATGCAGAAAAAAAATTAGAAAAATTGTTATCCTAGGAGAAACTCTGTCCGTTTGCCCAGAGACTCGCTGCAGAAACTCCGCCGGAAAGCTTGGATCGCGCCCGGAGCTCGGAGAACGACTCTCCTACCCTTTTTCCACCACCGAACAGCCCTCTAGGAAGTGGGTAACTCTAGTTTGCTCACCTCTTTGGCGGATGTATGTGTTTATGTGTGTGTATGTTCTTATGTTTGTGTGTATGTTTTTATGTTTGCATGTATGTTAGAAACCTATGCTAGGAGTTAGGAGATGATTCTGAAGGGCCCTATGGCTTGGACTAGATAGGATTTTGGTAGTTAGAATATGTGTGAAAACCTCAAGGACTAACCATAAGCAAAGGCAAAAAGAAAGGAAAGAAAACAAAGAAAACAATTTCAGATTCGCTAGGGACCGCTGAGCGGTCCAAGTGTACCGCTGAGCGATCCGGCTCAAACCGCTGAGAGGTCCTAGGGTACCGCTGAGCGGTTTGAGACCAGAAATGGTTATGGACACTGTTTTGAGGCACATAGTCTAACAATCAATGATTTAACTATAATTGGTAATTTATGTAAGTGCAGTATGTGAAATAATTCTGTTAGCATTTCATGCATGATGATAAGATGATTCTGAGAGAACTAGAGATAATTCTGCAATAAGAAAAGATTATGAATTGAACCATAGGGAACAAGTCATATCATGCTGCAGGTACTGAAAAGGAAAAATGATGAAATGCTGAATGAAAATGCTGAAAAATTCTGAGGCCGTGATCACGAGAACCAAATAACGATCCCACTTCAGGAGGTCAGAGGGACATCCCGAAGGTGGAAGCCCGCCACAGGTGGTGTCTATAAGGCATCCCTGCAAGGTGTCCGGTTATCACGCCTAGGAGGGTCGAAAGAGGGTAATGCTAGGTGGGGGTACAATATCCTCCCATTGCCGAGGGGTCGAGAGAGGACACGCGGCAGGTGGAAGCCCACTGCAAGAAGGTCGAAAGAGGGCCTACACTGGGGGTGCGAGGTTATTTCGTCGTAATAGTGAGAGTTCCCTCTTCCGACCCTATTATGGTGGGGATAACATATATTCCAAAAGCATGTTCATTCTGCTGTGCATGATTATATGAAATGTATATATCTGTTATTCTGTAATTACCGTCAAGAAAACGTTTGAGACGGCTATGTATGTACACGTAATGTTAATAAGCGCGAGAACTTAGTAAGCAAGAGCAGTTCCCCCATCACCTAGTAACGTAGATAAAGCCGTTCAGAGCCTTAGGCCAGATAATAATCAGTAGGATGTTTAGTATATATGCACACTTAGAAATCTCTGAGCGGCCTAAAGTCCGACTTAATATGACACGAGATCCACAGGAACTAAAGTTNTAGCAGTTCCCCCATCACCTAGTAACGTAGATAAAGCCGTTCAGAACCTTAGGCCAGATAATAATCAGTAGGATGTTTAGTATATATGCACACTTAGAAATCTCTGAGCGGCCTAAAGTCCGACTTAATATGACACGAGATCCACAGGAACTAAAGTTATTTCCACTGAGAACCTACCGTTCTCACTCCCACTGCCTTCTGACTTCAGGAACCTATGATGACTCATATTTTGAGGATGCCGACGAGCCGCCCGAGGAGTCGTGAGCGGTCGTGACAGCGTATGGACCGGAGATAGCTGGATGTCGGGATTTTTTGATCAAGGGCATGCTGAGTAGTGTTCCAGTAGCCCTTGCATTTTGATACTATGTCTTTGGATTATGTATATGGTACTGTTGGATTATGTATATGTTATGTGTACCTTACTTATTGTAAGTATAACTATGTGACTTTGTATGATGGACCAACCGAATGTATATTCCATGCTTTATTATGCTACTGTTATCCGCTAAGCCCAAGGGCTTTACCGCTTGTTATATATTGGTTCTTTCCGACGCATGGCTCTATTTTAGTAATTAATCGATGCAAAGGAAAAATTTAAAAATTGGTCCCTATTTTCATAAGCAACTACTTTTGAAAGATAACGATGGACTAAGGTATTCCGACCAGGTAGTAAACAACCTAGTGAGCTTGCGTACGACTTAAGCGTATGCAGTTAGCTAGGGTGTTTCATTTGGTATCAGAGTAGTTTGGTCCAAAAGAGCCTGAGGACTGAGCTGCACTATGCTTTCGAGCATGATTTCGGTGTATGTTCTAGCTAAGTGGTATGTGCTAAGTTTCTGTGTACTTGCCTTTCTTGAGACTGATCAACTCGAAATTGTACATGTACTAGACCTTAGACATGCCGCCCCGCAGGGATACTACACAGCGTACTCCGGAACCTGCAAATCTTGCAGATGCTCTCAGGGAGATGGCCCAGGCTACCGCACAGATGGCAGCCTCGAACGCCCAACGCAACGCCCCCCAGACGGCTCAGGAGATCGAGGCCCTGAAGTATCGCGATTTCACCTGGGCTAATCCACCAGTGTTTGAAGGGATGATGGACCTTGAACTGGTCCATGGCTGGATCAGAAAGATGGAGCAGATTTTTGAGGATATTCCATGTACTGAGCAGCAGAAGGTTAAGTTTGCTTCCAGAAAGTTAGAAGGAGCAGCAGGGGAACGGTGGGACACGACCAAACCCCAGTTCGAACAAGATGAGGTTCAGGTCACTTGGAACCGGTTTAAGGCAGTGTTCCTGGATAAGTATTTTCCCTAGGAGTTGCCAGACAGGAAAGAGGCAGAGTTTTTGGAGCTCAAGCAAGGAGCCATGACTGTTGCAGAGTATACCGCAAAGTTTGAGAGACTCTGCAGGTATTCGCCAACATATAGGTTGCACCCAAATGAGGGTTGGAAATGTGCGAAGTACCAGCGAGGGCTGAAGCCGGAGTTGAGGGTATTCTTGAACGTGTCTGGTGTGCAAGACTATGCTACCCTTGTCAACACCTGTCTGGCTCAGGAAGAGGCCAATAGAGATTTGGCAGAGGTACGCAGTGAGAGGTACAAGAGAAGGTTTGATGAAGCAGGCGGTTCCCAAGCAGAGCAGAGAAAGAGGGGACCTTTTCAGGCATCAATTGCAGGAAGAGGCAGAGGTCAGTATTTGCCAAGGCCACAACAGGGAATGGGGAGAGCCTCAAATCAGTCCCGATCGGGACCATCGTGGGCAGGACCCCCAGCAATGAAACTTTCACCATCAGGTACTCCGGGTTGCAACACGCCAGATGCTCAGCAGAGAGCTGATCCCCGGCCATCCTGTCCAAAATGCGGCAGAGGACATTTTGGAGAATGCCTAGCAGGCCAAGGAGTTTGCTTCAGATGTGGGAAGGTCGGTCACTTTGTGAAGGATTGCCCAGAAGCCCCACCGTCCGCCCGACGCGAGGGACGAGTGTTCACTATGGCAGCAGAGGAAGCTCAAGACGGAGACGGTCTGATATTGGGTAAGTGTATCCTTAATGGGAAAACTTTGATTGTCTTGTATGATTCCGGAGCATCACACTCCTTTATATCCTACGATAGTGTAGAGGATCTGAATTTATCTCCTACGACTCTATCATATACGCTTGCTGTATCCACACCCACTGCACCACCGGTTAAGACTTGTCAAGTATGTCTACGGTGTCCATTCCAGCTGCAGGAAAGAAAGTTCGTGGCTGACTTAATCTGTCTTCCTCTAGTAGGACTGGATGTGATACTAGGGATGGATTGGTTGAATGCCAACCAGGTTGTTCTCGACTGTGCCAGGAGGCTGGTCATTTTTCCCTCTACAGTTGTCAACCCAGTAGCGTCAGAGGAGGAGTTGCTGACTCTCTACTGTTGTCAGTTAAGAGATCAAGGGTATGTCTTCTTTGCATCGTCGGAAGTGGAAGTTGTAAGACTGGAAGTCAGGGATATTCCTGCAGTCCGAGACTACCCAGATGTTTTCCCCGACGACATTCCAGGGTTTCTACCACAACGGGAGGTAGAGTTTTCTATTAATCTGGTGCCAGGCACTGGACCTATTTCCATTGCGCCGTATCGCATGTCCCCGTTAGAACTGCAAGAGTTGAAAAAGCAGTTGGAGGAGTTAATGGGGAAGAAATTCATTCGACCCAGTGCATCACCGTGGGGAGCACCGGTATTGTTTGTGAAGAAAAAAGATGGCACCATGAGGATGTGTGTCGATTACAGGCAGCTGAACAAGGTGACAATCAAGAACAAGTACCCGCTGCCTAGAATCGATGATCTTTTGGACCAGTTGAAGGACGCAAAGATCTTCTCGAGGATTGACTTACGGTCTGGTTATCACCAGATTAGAGTACGGGAAGAGGATATGTAACAACCCAAATTTTTCTCTTAGGGAGATTTCGCTTAAATCCTAATTTTGCTTAATTAAATGCGCATTAGAGGCGATTATTTAGACTGAGAAAATTATTTAGAAAATTAATTGCTTTCAAATGTCAGTCAAATAATTGTTTCTCGATCTCGCGGAGTGCCGCAAGGTCTGTGCTAAATTTTGCCGAAAATCGGGATTTCGGTAGGCACCTAAGGTATCTGTGAAAATTACTCCCGGGTAATTTATTCACGAATACCTTACCTGACATACTCATAAAACCAGGAAAAATTAGTAGATCATGGCGGTATGTCCGAAATATTTTTGGGACAACCGTACGCGCACGATTAAGGACCCAAACACGATCAAACATGATAAAAATTGAGCATATATATATATATATACACGTAAACAACAATAAAAATAATATATATTAGAACATAGTAATAATAATAATAATCTATACATGTAGATACATCCCCTGAGACCAAAATGAAATAAAGAACAAAATATATTATATAATAAAATACATTTAAAAAATGCATCCTCTCCTGATAAAAGAGAAAACGAAAACGGATACATATATATAGTAATAATAATAAAGTATAAAAACATACATCCCCTGAATAGAATATAATAGCATATATATAAATATATATATATATATATATATAGTACCCCTAATCCCGTACATCCCCTCCCCGAAATACATCTATATATTACGTATATAATAAAGTATATTATATAATATAATATGATATACTATATAATATTATATATATATATATTACGAACAGATGCACCCCCTGAAACAGAAAGCAAAATATATTAGAAAAGAGTATATTACATATAGTATATATAATATGATAATATAATATAATAATAATAAACAAACAAAAGATCAAGCACAGTGCTTGTCTTTGAATTCCCTATAAAAGCCAAATCCCCTGAAGCATTTATGCTTCATTCTCTTTCTGAAGCAAAATTTCTTCCCTAGCTGCTACGTTCTTTTCTTTGTTTTTGTTCCATTCGTGCACATCGCGGAAGCGCTACCGGACTCCAGAAAAATAGGATGAGTACACCCATGCGAAGAGGATATTTTTCTCTTCATTTCTACCGGTTCAGAAACTTGTTTCGAGGTGGGTAACTCTAAGCCCACTGTATATGTGGTTTGTTTAATGATTGTTTAAATGCATTTCTGTGTATGTGACTGAAAAACTGTTTTGCGAAAATTATGAGAAATGAGTTAGGGAGGCTAGATTTAGAAGATTTTGAAGTTTGGAAACCATAACTGTATGGATTGGATTACTGTTGAAGCTAAAAATGTTTCGCGGAGAAAACCCTGGAGAATTTGCACTCTGGGGCGATTTTTTCACTGTAGCAATCGATTGAATTCCCACGGATTCGATTGAAAGAAGATTTTGGGGATTTCAATTGAATGCTTGAGGATTTCACTCGAATGCAAGACCGCGATGGATTTCAATCGAATACTTGAGGATTTCAATCGAATGAAACCCCGAGAAGGATTTCAGCCGATTGAATCCCTAAGGGATTCGATTGAAAGAAGCAATCGAATGCACAATTTTAAGCATTCGAATGCCTAATGGAAACTTATGATTTTAAAGGTTCTAGGGAACCCAATCTGTATGGCATGGATGTCTTTGCCTAATTTAAGCATGCATCATGAGGAAAGGCCGTCGTAGGAGTTAGGGCGACCTTAGAGAATTAGAGGTTCACCTTAAAAGTTTAATGAAGATCATAATGAAATTCTAGGGAATAAAGAAAGTTAGGAAGGTCCCGACCCTAGTTGGTACGGCCGACCCAGTTAAGAAGTATAGTTATATGATTAGGAATCCCTATTCTCTTGGCAAAGTCTTACAGACACGCCCCTCGGCAGTTCAGCAAGATGGATTGGTTACGAGCAACGCAGGTAAAGAGACCTGACCACGATACCAAACGGGCATAGGCCCAGCTATGAAACTCAGGCATAGGCCTGCATGAATGAAATGAACTAAGGGGCCCCACTAAAAGAGGAAAGAGAAACGGATCGCGCCATAGGGCCGGTCAAAGCGTGTCCATGCCTGATCATTCATAGGTCTGATCCCTCGCCATGCCATAGGGGATGGTTGCACTAATTGTATTCGATGATTACCTCCTATGAGCCTTACGTGGTTAGCTGCCACACCGGTAAAGAGCGCCGCCGGGTCGATACATTAGTAGCAAAAAGAGGTTGTAGTCCGAGGCCACGGCTACATGGGCGCAAAGGACTAAGTAGGACGCAGCCACAGAGCGCGTAAGAGATCCCCAGATCCCCTCATGCACTATGTCAGTAAATGTACGAATTAATGATTGATGATATGATGATAAGTATGATAAGTATGTATATCTTTATATATGTTTATGCATTATGTATCGTCAAGGGAACGTCCCAAGACGACTATTATGTCTTTAGCAGTAACGAAATGTTAATGATCCCGAAGCCTAAGTAATGACAAGATTAGTATCCGATCACCTAGTAAAGTAGATAAAGCCATTCAGGACCTAGGCAAAGATTATAATCAGTAGGGGTATTAGTATGCATGACACTTAGAGGTATTCCTGGTGTCCTGGAAGATAACGAAGTAATGAACGATAGATACCGCGAGGAATCCCCACTGAGAACCTACCGTTCTTACCCCCACTCCTTATGGGTCCAGGTATGCACAGCGAAGGGATCGACGAACGATCGCAACAGGGTGATTACCGGTCAGAGCCAAGTGAAGACATCTGCAATAGGTTGATAGATATTTTGTACTAGGATTTATGACTTTTGTTAATTGTTGGTGTAATTAATTATTAATAAGCAATGTGTAATTAAATGTTGGACCTTGATTGTGTTTATATGTATATTTATACTCCTCCAGCTTATCACCGTCTTAACTGCTAGATATGTTAGCATTTGTATATATTTGTTCCCTTGTTCACGCACGGCTCCTAATTTACAACTTGATACAGTAACAAAATAATTTTCAAAATGGTCCATATTTTCAAGTAAGAAATATTTTCCAAGCTAAAAGTAGGGGCTAAAAGTAACCCAACCAAAGAAGAAAACAACCTAGTGAGCATTGTTTACTACGTACGGGTAAACAGTTAGCTAGGGGTGTTTCATTTGGTATCACGGCAGTTTGGTCCAATGGAGCCTGAGGACTGAGCTTATCTGCACTTCCGAGCATGACTCATTTTTAGCTTACACGGTGTTCAAGTATGGCACCATTGAGTATCAGATCCAAGTGCATAAATCAGTGGGACCGAAACACTGATCTGCCCTTGTTTCTTGTGCATACTCAGAATCAGTTCGCCATGCACTAAGTCTTGTCTATTGCGATAAGAAATAGTGTGGCATAATGCACTCTAACACTTTGCTTTCATTCAACTGTTGCGTTTTGCAGGAACATAGAGCCTAGCTAACTCTGTGTCTTGTTAAGTGTATTCAGGGCTTGATAGCTAGTACAGAGTGGACTCTATACAACTTGTTCTCGAGGAACTTGGCCTTCTGCTTAGTGTCTCCATGCTATTAGACCGTTACTCATTGGAAGAGAACGGATCGTTCGGAAAATGAACCCCTAACCATGGGAAGCCCTTTGTTCATTCTCTCCATTAAAGTACTCCCACGCACATGTATGCATCCATCCAGCAAGAATTCCTTTGGAAAATCCTTTGTTCCTATCCTCGGTAAAACATTCCCTTATGCCTATATGTTCACTTCAACAAGAGATCCTTTGGAAAAAGACCTGACCCTTTACACCGTTTCAAATTCGTGCTCCTGCAAATCTTGGACTTTCCCTATGGAAGATTTTCGGTTCAAGGTTGAACGTTCTATTCTTTTGAAGGAATGGAATCTGAAATAGTTCTCTCTCCCTATCCTATTGCCTGTCAGATGAACCATGCCATCCCGTTCCAATAGATCCTAGTTGATCTCGTCAACCTATTCCGATGGAGTAAGATCTCGATTCTTCTACTCCAGCGCCTCACGCAGATCAAGCCTTCACCTTCCAAAATTCGAACCATGATGCAAGATGTAACCTTGCATTTGATAGGGAAATTAGACTTAAAAAAAAATAATAATAATAATTTACCTTTACACAACATAAAAATTTAAAAAGATACTCCTTAAGAACGAAATGGGATTCCCAAATAACTAAAAGATCTTTAAAAAGCACCCGGTTATTTTAGGTATCCTAATAAGATTGGTTAGGAGAATGGTGTAGTCAAGACGAGTGTACCGTTTGAATATAGAACAGTAGTTAGGAAAAACATGAAATAGGGACCCTAACTAGTTTAAGGGAGATCACAAGGGATAGCGGGTTCAACGTGGTAAAGGCAAGTGACAACCCCTAGGAAACTTAAAATTCGAATTCATTATCTAGATTAAATTTAGCTAATCCAAAGAAGTAGGAAGTGGCATAGAGGTCAGACAAAGCTTGGCAACAAATTATAAGCATGAAGATAGGTAGGGCCCTGATAGGGAAGAGACTGGTAGAAATCTTATAGGTTTAGTATACCCCTACCCTGCCATAAGTTTAAAATCCCCCAAACGAATGAGAAATTTCTCTGGGTACACGTCCTTCAGAATAGGATCCCCAACTAAAATCCTCACCCCAGAAATCCCATAGGGTGGAAATAATAGAAGAATGATGGTTAAAGTCGTCCGGAGGAAGGGTTAATATGGTGGAAGATGTTTCTGATGCAAGGAGGTGACTCGGTAAGACAAATTCGAGGATCCTCAAGGGAGTATAGGAAGGATTGCGAGGAATAGCCATAACATAGTAAGGAGAAAACCCTTAGCACCTAGAGATTATAAAGCCTAGGTTGTACCAGTCTGGTTAATTAGGAGGATCGGGAATAAGACGGGAGTTAGAGGAACCTTGGAAACCGTAGGAGAAAATCAAATCTAAAAGATATGGAAGAAAATAAATAATAATGGGCA
Organism: Nissolia schottii; assembly: GCA_003254905.1. Lineage (NCBI taxonomy): Eukaryota > Viridiplantae > Streptophyta > Magnoliopsida > Fabales > Fabaceae > Nissolia > Nissolia schottii. Next base: position 58,677 of record QANU01090175.1, read on the forward strand.
CGTGGACACTCTAATAAACCTTGCGTTTGGACCAACCTAGTACATAGAGAAAACTAGAAATCATAAGATGACCCTTAGGAGTAGCAATCTATAAGAGAAGTTAGGGAACCAATACCCATGAGTACTTGATTCAGGGAGTTAAGACAAATTTTCAAGGAGATTCTAGGCACCGATGCCTAGAAGATCTGTTTCACCACTAGGAGATTTAAGAGTGCAGCAAAAGCGTGGTGAGACATAGTCAGACCCCTCCTAGAGTAAATGGAGTTGCCCCTGTCTGGAGTTAATTCAAAACCTCAATGCCAACATATACTTCTCAAGGAACTTCAAGACCCAAGGTGAAGCGGAGTTTGCGGGCTACACCAAAGAGACATGTCAACTAGGGAGTGCATAACCAGGTTGGAAGAGCGGAGCAGATACCCTAGGACGCACGTGGAGAGCTGGGGAGCTCGTGGAGACAAGGAGGGAAAAAGGAAGACGATGTGAGAAAGGCTTACCTTGGATTGTTCTAAAGGTACAAATTCTCACTGTCTCTAAATTTCGAGGACGAAATTTTTATAAGGGGGTGGAATGTAACAACCCAAATTTTTCTCTTAGGGAGATTTCGCTTAAATCCTAATTTTGCTTAATTAAATGCGCATTAGATGCGATTATTTAGACTGAGAAAATTATTTAGAAAATTAATTGCTTTCAAATGTCAGTCAAATAATTGTTTCTCGATCTCGCGGAGTGCCGCAAGGTCTGTGCTAAATTTTGCCGAAAATCGGGATTTCGGTAGGCACCTAAGGTATCTGTGGAAATTACTCCCGGGTAATTTATTCATGAATACCTTAACCTGACATACTCATAAAACCAGGAAAAATTAGTAGATCACGGCGGTATGTCCGGAATATTTTTGGGACAACCGTACGCACACGATTAAGGACCAAAACATGATCAAAATTGAGCATATATATATATACACGTAAACAACAATAAAAATAATATATATTAGAACATAGTAATAATAATAATAATAATCTATACATGTAGATACATCCCCTGAGACCAAAATGAAATAAAGAACAAAATATATTATATAATAAAATACATTTAAAATATGCATCCTCTCCTGATAAAAGAGAAAACGAAAACGGATACATATATATAGTAATAATAATAAAGTATAAATACATACATCCCCTGAATAGCATATAATAGCATATATATAAATATATATATATAGTACCCCTAATCCCGTACATCCCCTCCCCGAAATACATCTATATATTACGTATATAATAAAGTATATTATATAATATAATATGATATACTATATAATATTATATATATATATATATATTACGAACAGATGCACCCCCTGAAACAGAAAGCAAAATATATTAGAAAAGAGTATATTACATATAGTATATATAATATGATAATATAATATAATAATAATAAACAAACAAAAGATCAAGCACAGTGCTTGTCTTTGAATTCCCTATAAAAGCCAAATCCCCTGAAGCATTTATGCTTCATTCTCTTTCTGAAGCAAAATTTCTTCCTTAGCTGCTACGTTCTTTTCTTTGTTTTTGTTCCATTCGTGCACATCGCGGAAGTGCTACCGGACTCCAGAAAAATAGGATGAGCACACCCACGCGAAGAGGATATTTTTCTCTTCATTTCTACCGGTTCAGAAACTTGTTTCGAGGTGGGTAACTCTAAGCCCACTGTCTATGTGGTTTGTTTAATGATTGTTTAAATGCATTTCTGTGTATGTGACTGAAAAACTGTTTTGCGAAAATTATGAGAAATGAGTTAGGGAGGCTAGATTTAGAAGATTTTGAAGTTTGGAAACCATAACTGTATGGATTGGATTACTGTTGAAGCTAAAAATGTTTCGCGGAGAAAACCCTGGAGAATTTGCATTCTAGGGCGATTTTTTCACTGTAGCAATCGATTGAATTCCTGCGGATTCGATTGAAAGAAGATTTTGGGGATTTCAATCGAATGCTTGAGGATTTCACTCGAATGCAAGACCGCGATGAATTTCAATCGAATACTTGAGGATTTCAATCGAATGAAACCCCGAGAAGGATTTCAGCCGATTGAATCCCTAAGGGATTCGATTGAAAGAAGCAATCGAATGCACAATTTTAAGCATTCGAATGCCTAATGGAAACTTATGATTTTAAAGGTTCTAGGGAACCCAATCTGTATGGCATGGATGTCTTTTCCTAATTTAAGCATGCATCATGAGGAAAGATCGTCGTAGGAGTTAGGGCGACCTTAGAGAATTAGAGGTTCACCTTAAAAGTTTAATGAAGATCATAATGAAATTCTAGGGAATAAAGAAAGTTAGGAAGGTCCCGACCCCAATTGGTACGGCCGACCTAGTTAAGAAGTATAGTTATATGATTAGGAATCCCTATTCTCTTGGCAAAGTCTTACAGATACGCCCCTCGGCAGTTCAGCAAGATGGATTGGTTACGAGCAACGCAGGTAAAGAGACCTGACCACGATACCAAACGGGCATAGGCCCAGCTATGAAACTCAGGCATAGGCCTGCATGAATGAAATGAACTAAGGGGCCCCACTAAAAGAGGAAAGAGAAACGGATCGCGCCATAGGGCCGGTCAAAGCGTGTCCACGCCTGATCATTCATAGGTCTGATCCCTCTCCATGCCATAGGGGATGGTTGCCCTAATTGTATTCGATGATTACCTCCTATGAGCCTTACGTGGTTAGCTGCCACACCGGTAAAGAGCGTCGCCGGGTCGATACATTAGTAGCAAAAAGAGGTTGTAGTCTGAGGCCACGGCTACATGGGCGCAAAGGACTAAGTAGGACGCAGCCACAGAGCGCGTAAGAGATCCCCAGATCCCCTCATGCACTATGTCAGTAAATGTACGAATTAATGATTGATGATATGATGATAAGTATATATATCTTTATATATGTTTATGCATTATGTATCGTCAAGGGAACGTCCCAAGATGACTATTATGTCTTTAGCAGTAACGAAATGTTAATGAGCCCAAAGCCTAAGTAATGACAAGATTAGTATCCGATCACCTAGTAAAGTAGATAAAGCCATTCAGGGCCTAGGCAAAGATAATAATCAGTAGGGGTATTAGTATGCATGACACTTAGAGGTATTCCTGGTGGCCTGGAAGATAATGGAGTAATGAACGATAGATACCGCGAGGAATCCCCTCTGAGAACCTACCGTTCTCACCCCCACTCCTTATGGGTCCAGGTATGCACAACAAAGGGATCGATGAACGATCGCAACAGGGTGATTATCGGTCGGAGCGAAGTGAAGACATCTGCAATAGGTTGATAGATATTTTGTACTAGGATTTATGACTTTTGTTAATTGTTGGTGTAATTAATTATTAATAAGCAATGTGTAATTAAATGTTGGACCTTGCTTGTGTTTATATGTATATTTATACTCCTCCAGCTTATCACCGCCTTAACTGCTAGATATGTTAGCATTTGTATATATTTGTTCCCTTATTCACGCACGGCTCCTAATTTGCAACTTGATACAGTAACAAAATAATTTTCAAAATGGTCCATATTTTCAAGTAAGAAATATTTTCCAAGCTAAAAGTAAGGGGCTAAAAGTAACCCAACAAAAGAAGAAAACAACCTAGTGAGCATTGTTTACTACGTATGGGTAAATAGTTAGCTAGGGGTGTTTCAAGATATAGCTAAGACGGCGTTCCGATCCCGTTACGGCCATTACGAATTCACGGTAATGTCCTTCGGATTGACGAATGCTCCCGCAATCTTTATGGATTATATGCATAGGATCTTCCGCGAGTATCTAGATGACTGCGTGATCGTGTTAATTGATGACATTCTAGTGTACTCGAAAAGTGAAGAGGAGCACACTGGACAATTGCAGGTAGTCTTAGAGATTCTGAGAGACAAGAAGTTGTATGCCAAGCTCTCGAAGTGTGAGTTTTGGGCCAGGAGGGTACAATTTCTCATCCATGTGATCTCAGACTAGGGAGTGGCAGTGGATCCCAGCAAGGTCGAAGCAGTCAGAACGTGGGAGAGACCCACTTCAGTTACTAAGCTACAGAGCTTTTTGGGATTTGCTGGATATTACCGGAGGTTTATCCAAGGTTTCTCATAGATTGCTTTGCCATTGACGAAGATGACTCGAAAGGGAGCGAAAATGGTTTGGTCTGCAGAATGTGAAAGAAGTTTCGGCGAGCTCAAGGAGAGGTTGACCACCGCTCCAGTACTAGTGTTGCCTGATTCCCAAGAACCTTTCGAGGTATATTGTGATGCGTTAGGTGCGGGACTTGGATGTGTACTGATGCAATGACGCCAGGTGATAGCCTATGCCTCTAGGCAGCTGAAGCAACATGAGGTAAACTACCCTACGTATGATCTAGAATTGGCTGCGGTAGTTTTTGCACTTAAGATATGGAGGCATTATTTGTATGGAGTGCGGTTTGAGGTATATTCGGATCACAAAAGTCTGAAATACCTGTTCGACCAGAAGGAACTGAATATGCGCCAGAGGAGGTGGACTGAATTTCTCAAGGATTATGATTTCAGTCTTAACTATCACCCTGGGAAAGCCAATGTTGTAGCTGATGCTTTGAGCCGAAGGTCATTGCAGATGGCTCAGATGATGGTGCAGGAAGCGAAGTTGATCGAGGAATTTCGTGACCTCAACCTGACGGTTGCGCGCCAACATAATCGACTGACGTTGTATCACCTACAAGTCAGCAGTGATTTCAGGCACAGAATCACAGAGGCTCAGAAAACTTGTCAGGAAGACACTTGGTGTAAGTTCTGCAAAGCCGTTGAAGATGGGAGGATCAAGGAGGTAACAACAGGCGATGATGGAATGTTGCGATTCGACGAGCGCATTTGCGTGCCCAAGGAAGACAGTTTAAAGGAAGATATCTTGAAGGAGGCACACAAGAGTCATTTCACGATGCACCCAGGTACCACCAAAATGTACCATGATCTCAAGCAGATGTTTTGGTGGCCAGGATTAAAGAGGGATGTCGAAGACTGGGTACAGAAGTGCTTGGTTTGTCAGAAGGTGAAAATCAAGCACCAGAAACCGCCAGGGTTGCTGAATCCTCCAGAGATTCCAGAATGGAAGTGGGAGGCTATAGCAATGGATTTTGTCTCAGGGTTACCACGTACTCGGACAGGAGTAGATTCCATCTAGGTAATTGTAGACAGATTGACTAAGGCTGCTCACTTTATTCCGATCAAGTTGACTTACCCGCTGGAAAGGCTTGTACAACTATATGTCAAGGAGGTGGTAAGGTTACATGGAGTACCATCTTCTATTATCTCAGACAGAGATCCAAGATTTACTTCCAGATTCTGGACTGCCTTTCAGAAGCGTACGGGTCTCAGTTGCACTTAAGTTCCGCGTATCACCCTCAGACGGACGGCCAGTCCGAGCGCATTATTCAGACTTTGGAAGATATGCTAAGAGCCTGTGCGCTGGATACACCGGGAAATTGGGAGGAAATACTGCTATTCGTGGAGTTTGCCTACAGTAACAGCTATCAAGCTACCATTGGTATGGTTCCGTTTGAAGCGATATATGGCAGGAAGTGCCAGTCGCTGTTATGCTGGAACGACAACAGGCAGTATCGCTGTCTAGACCCTGAGGAGACCCGAGAGACTGAGGAATTGATAAAGTTGTTGCAAAAGAGGGTGTTCACGGCGCAAAGTCGACAGAAAAGCTATGCTGACAACCGGAGGAGACCGCTCGAGTTCCAAGAGGGAGATCATGTCTTCCTAAAGGTTACTCCGGCGACAGGTATTGGAAGGTCTTTGAAGATCAAGAAGCTCAACCCACGATTCATCGGACCTTTCCAGATCTTGGAATGTATTGGGCCTGTAGCGTACCAGATAGCTCTTCCGCCGAACCTAGACAACATTTACAATGTCTTTCATGTCTCCCAGTTACGCAAGTACTATGCGTCCCCCGATCATGTGCTACAACCGGAACAGATACAGTTGAGAGAAGATTTATCCCTACTGCTCATACCTCAGCGAACCATTGATCACAAGACTCGCCAGACGAGAAACAAGGAGATCCCTATGGTGCGAGTGGTATGGGCGAACGGGGAACTAGAAGAGCAGACATGGGAGCTAGAAGCCGACATGAAGAAAGCTTATCCGGAGTTGTTTGAGAGGTATGGAACTATCCTTATCTTTAAATTTCGAGGACGAAATTTTTCTAAGGGGGGTGGAATGTAACAACCCACTCTTTTCTTGGTAGAAATTTCCCGAATAATTGCTCATAGAACCTTGGTATGAGTAAGTGTGTGGAAGTCTGTATGAATTATTCAAATGAGTTGTGATAAATTTTGACGACACTAAAATAATTCCTACTGACCCTCAGAATTGGATGATGAGGTTTAACTGGCTGTTAGACGGAGTTCTGCGGAGTTTCAGACGATTTCGAAGATACTAAAATCGCTCTGTTTAGCGTGTAAAATTAAGCAGAGAGCCCGAAGTCTCTGGAAACTCAACCGGTACCAGGGAAAGGTTTTAAACGCCTTAGGACAGTCACACGACCCCATCGGGAAGGTTAGGAAAGAACGAAACCGCGAGCCGAACGGTTGTCGGTAGACACAAGAGCGTAGAAACGGGTCGAAGGTATCTGTGAAAAATACTATCCGGAGGAAAATTCACAAACACCTTCTAAGATTAATATTCTTAGGTAGAGGGAAATTAGAGGATCGCGACAGTACAAGCGGAATATTTTTCGGACGACCGTGCGCGATGCACCGACACTGCGAGCGATAAAACGCGAACGAAACGGGACTGGGAGGCGGTCAAAGATGGCAGCCCACGTGATGCAATTCAGATTCAAAGGGGATTAATTTAAAATTCAAAATACTATTCATGATGTGACATATAGCTTATTTTCCAAATTAATTAATTATAAAAGAAATTAATAATGGCAAAATTGTAAATAAACCTAAGGGCAAAATTGTAATTATGGGGGGCAGATTTTGGCTATAAATAGACAGCCCCCCTATGCAGAAAAAAAAATTAGAAAAATTGCTATCCTAGGAGAAACTCTGTCCGTTTGCCCAGAGACTCGCTGCAGAAACTCCGCCAGAAAGCTTGGATCGTGCCCGGAGCTCGGAGAACGACTCTCCTACTCTTTCTTCCACCACCGAACAGCCCTCTAGGAAGTAGGTAACTCTAGTTTGCTCACCTCTTTGGTGGATGTATGTGTTTATGTGTGTGTATGTTCTTATGTTTGTGTGTATGTTTTTATGTTTGCATGTATGTTAGAAACCTATGCTAGGAGTTAGGAGATGATTCTGAAGGGCCCTGTGGCCTGGACTAGATAGGATTTTGGTAGTTAGAATATGTGTGAAAACCTCAAGGAGTAACATAAGCAAAGGCAAAAAGAAAGGAAAGAAAACAAAGAAAACAATTTCAGATTCGCCAGGGACCGCTGAGCGGTCCAAGTGTACCGCTGAGCGATCCGGCTCAAACCGCTGAGCGGCCCTAGGGTACCGCTGAGCGGTCTGAGACCAGAAATGGTTATGGACACTGTTTTGAGGCACATAGTCTAACAATCAATGATTTAACTGTAATTGGTAATTGATGTAAGTGCAGTATGTGCAGTATGTGAAATAATTCTGTTAGCATTTCATGCATGATGATAAGATGATTCCGAGAGAACTAGAGATAATTCTGTAATAAGAAAAGATTATGAATTGAACCATAAGGAACAAGTCATATCATGCTGCAGGTACTGAAAAGGAAAAATGATGAAATGCTGAATGAAAATGCTAAAAAATTCTGAGGCCGTGATCACGAGAGCCAAATAACGATCCTACTTCAGGAGGTCAGAGGGACATCCTGAAGGTGAAAGCCCACCACAGGTGGTGTCTATAAGGCATCCCTGCAAGGTGTGCGGCTATCACGCCTAGCAGGGTCGAAAGAGGGCAATGCTAGGTGGGGGTACAATATCCTCCCACTGCCGAGGGGTCGAGAGAGGACACGCGGCAGGTGGAAGCCCACGGCAGGAAGGTCGAAAGAGGGCCTACACTGGGGGTGCGAGGTTATTCCGTCGTAATAGTGTCGGAAGAGGGCACTATTATGGTAGGGATAACATATATTCCAAAAGCATGTTCATTCTGCTGTGCATGATTATATGAAATGTATATATCTGTTATTCTGTAATTACCGTCAAGAAAACGTTTGAGACGGCTATGTATGTACACGTAATGTTAATAAGCGCGAGAACTTAGTAAGCAAGAGCAGTTCCCCCATCACCTAGTAACGTAGATAAAGCCGTTCAGAGCCTTAGGCCAGATAATAATCAGTAGGATGTTTAGTATATATGCACACTTAGAAATCTCTGAGCGGCTTGAAGTCCGACCTAATATGACACGAGATCTACAGGAACTAAAGTTATTTCCACTGAGAACCTACCGTTCTCACTCTCACTGCCTTTTGACTTTAGGAACCTATGATGACTCATATTTTGAAGATGCCGACGAGCCGCCCGAGGAGCCGTGAGCGGTCGTGACAGCGTATGGACCGGAGATAGCTGGATGCCGGGATTTTTTGATCAAGGGCATGCTGAGTAGTGTTCCAGTAGCCCTTGCATTTTGATACTATGTCTTTGGATTATGTATATGGTACTGTTGGATTATGTATATGTTATGTGTACCTTACTTATTGTAAGTATAACTATGTGACTTTGTATGATGGACCAACCGAATGTATATTCCATGCTTTATTATGCTACTGTTATCTGCTAAGCCCAAGGGCTTTACCGCTTGTTATATATTGGTTCTTTCCGACGCATGGCTCTATTTTAGTAGTTAATCGATGCAAAGGAAAAGTTTAAAAATTGGTCCCTATTTTCATAAGCAACTACTTTCAAAAGATAACGATGGACTAAGGTATTCCGACCATGTAGTAAACAACCTAGTGAGCTTGCGTACGACTTAAGCGTATGCAGTTAGCTAGCGTGTTTCAAGTACTGGGACACAGGAACAGGAAGAGTTATGATGAAAGATATGATGAACGAGATGAGAACATGCATTGAAATCCGTGCCTCATCGGCATGATGACCTATTGCATAGATACCACAAAATGTCCCGTGCCTGGCAAGCATGGCGGAAGGTTTACCACTGTTGAAAGCCAAATTGCATGTTATCCAATCTTGACATACTGGTTTCCCACAACTGTGCCAAGTTTTGTTGAAAGCTTATTTGTGCTTCCGTTGTTCAAAATAAATATATATCCTCCTTTACGGCTTTCAAATTCTCAAGGAATCCAATTGCAGTATAGTCGGGTATAGTCGGATCCACAGAGAGTTGCAAAATTACCATTCTTGAGTTTAGTTAATTAAACAATGAAGTGAAGGATTTGATTGATAGTTTAAAATAAGTAAATAAACAACATAAAAGTAAATAGGCAACAAATCAGAGGTAGATCCGGAAGCTTGTTGGGAATTGAATCATATCATAGTTTTATGCATCCAGTTGCTTATTACACAGACTATTATTTCATTGATTGCCCGCCATCAGTTCTTAACTTGTTCATTGCTTTCGCGTATGAAAAGATCACAGGTTTCCCTTATTAAACTGCCACTTTCGCACACAAGCTTAACAAAGTACGCCAGTGTTATTCCAGATGTTAAAACGGCTAATCCTTTGTTCCAGTTACGGCAACAAGAATTAGATGAAATGATTCAGATCCGACTCTAATGATTGTAACTTTCGTTCACAACGTTTAAGTCTAGAATCTAGCTTATCATAGCAATATTGATCGTAACTTGGTTAAGGCTTAATTAATATAACTTTCGTTCATACAAATAAGTCCCAAATTAAGAAGCATAACACTAAACAAAAGCTAGCATTAAACATAAAATCATTCAAGCGAATCATAAGAAATAGATAGATTCATATGCAAAAGTTACATGGATACAATCATACTACAATATTCATCAAAATCCCAACAACAAGAAGATTAGAAATCCATCTTACAAGAGAATCTCAGAGGCAAGGTTTGGATGCTTACCATGACACATTATCACGCTATCATGACAGCGGCTCGCCAAGCTTCCTTGATCTCTTAGCTCCTTCACCGGCCTCCTCTTTGTTGCTAAACTAAACTAGGCTTTAAAGTACAAGAGAAAGTGGAAAAGAATGAACTATGGGTGGAAGAAGGGATGTCTTGAATGAATGCCTCGGCCTCCTATGTATAGGCAAAATCTGATAGGCATCGCTCAGTGGTTTAGGCACCTCCGCTGCGGGATAAAGGCTTCTTCGCTGAGCGATGTATGTTAGCCACTGAGCGGTGTAATCATTTCACGCAGTGTAATAAATGCTCCGGCAGCTTCTGCAGGGGTGGCGCTGCCATGACAGGCTTGCGCCAGCTAGTGCCATAAATGCGGCGGCTGCAAGTTGCTCTGGTGGCAGCATCACTGAGCGGCCAGGTTGCAATCACTGAGCGGTCCTTGTCCTTGTGCACTGAGCGAGACTTCTATACCGTTGAGCAGTCTTGTTCTAACTTCGTCTTTTAGCTCTTTTCCACTTTTGCCCTTTTCTCCATTCTTTATGGGATTCTTCTCGATTAATTATGCTTGCATCTATCTTTCAAAACATATTATAAACCTATAAAAAATGAGTATTTATGTTAGATAATTCTTTAAAACATAAGCGAATAAGTGCCATTTTAATAGGTCAAAATTGCGTAAATTGGGCACTTATCACTCCTGTAACATCCTGAATTTCCCCTTATGAAGATTTTGCTTAAATCCTAATTTTACTTAATTAAAAGTACATTAAGGACGATTATTTGGACTGAAAAANTGCTCATGAACAATCAATTATTGCGATGAATTGAAGTATTTCAGACAGTTTATGCTTGAGACCTGTGAAATATCATAGAATAACCTTAACCTTAATCACATGCATAATTACTTGAATGCCATAAACAAATCACACTATCCAATGTCTTGTCCATTAAGGAAATTATCTTTATCGCACAATGGTCAGTGGACCAGTTTAAGGTGAGTGTTTTCGCTCATTATCACCATTGAATTACAACAATTTAAATTTGTTACCTGTCTCACCATTCAATACAAGAGTATGGTCATGCAAGGATCACAGAAGGACTTTGTAAAGGTTGTAATGGGGCCAGGCTACAAGGAAATTGGTTTTTCTGGATATGCAAAAATTTCAATTAAGAGAGCATTTGAAAACCAACTCCTGTTGTCACCTGTTCTTCCTTAACAATTTTTCTCTTTTTTCCTTTTCTTTTTTCTCAACCGTTTTCTCCTGAATTTTTCTTTTTCTTTCATTTCTTCTTTTGTAATTTGGGATAAAGATTATGCCCTTTTTCTTTCTTCTGTTCTTTTGCAATATGTCCACTCCCACTATTGTTTACCCTTATCTCCCCTTGACTTGGATCTTTGCACATAATCCAATTTGAATGCTCTCTTAATTTCAGATTTTAAGGGAGATCATTGTTTTTCTTTTAAGGATCAGGGATTATGTAACAAGAAATTTCTCATGTTAGGCTCAAAGAGGTAGCAAAGGATATTCCTAATTAAAGGTCAGTTTTATTTGGCCAAGTGAGTTTTAATTTTAAAGAACAAAATGCCTTGATCATCTCCTATTATTTCCATACATTTATCAAAATCAGAGACTCAAACAAATTCAATTGTGCAAAAACAATGATGATTCTCTCTTCTTACTTTAGTGTTTAGGTTTACTCCCTCAGTTGGTTAGGTTTCATTTCCTTGATTTAAAAAAACACCTTCAAGGTTATGCTTATGCAAACAAGTAGATCAATGCATATTGACATGTTCATGGTATCTAAGCATGTACTCACAAAAGTCTATTATGGATACTGAAACAATTCAATTCATATGTTGTATGTGTTCATGTATCAATCCAAAGTAACATAAACTAATACTCAGTATTGTTTTTAAACAAACAAGTCTTAAGCACATATTAAGCTACTTAAAGAAAATTAATTGAGATGCTAGAAAATTAAAAATGCTCCCTGTTTATGGTGAATTTCTTGAGGTAGCCTCCTTTGCAGTTTTGGGCTACTTTTGCTGTGAGGATATAGAGGCTCATCTTTTCCAAGAATCATGCTCTTCGTCCTCTCTTTCTGTCCCAAATTGATCCTCTTTTGGTACAATACTTTGGAAGGTCTTTCTTGTTGCTTTGTGGCCTGCAAAACAATTAGAAATTCCTTTCCCAAGGACTAACATAGCAAGCGTTAGAGCAATCAATGATCAAATTCAAAGGATAATGTTTTTATTTTGAATCCTTTGCAGATAGAATTTCCCGCTTAAGTGGTCAGAAGTTCCTACTTATTGTGGCCAGAATTTCTCACAATGTTTTGGATTCATAATAAAACATTTGTTCTTTGTAATATCTTTGATCATAAGGTGCTTTTTAGAAAGATTCTTTTCTTCAAAATTTTCTATTTCTATGCAGCTAAGAATATTGCTTTCAAATTGAATCATGTGCACCTTTCTCAGACAATTGTTTGAAAGGTTTAAAATCTGTCATTAGGTTCAAAATCAAAGTGCTTCAAGTAAGCTTAACTGAAAAGGATTAGCACTTTCAAATTTCAAACCAAATTACAAAATTTAGATAACCTTTAATTCATTTTCACCATATTTCATAAAAACATATTCTAACACCTTAAAATTAATTAACCTTAAAATTAATAAACTACTAAAATAATAAAACTCTCAGAACACTGGGTTGCCTCCCAGGCAGTGCTTGTTTAACGTCGTTAGCTCGACGCCTGTTTTTTTTCAGCTCCCTTCTTCATCATCAGTCCTCCTTCCATGACAAGAGTCTTTTGGGTTTAGCTCCGAGTTGGCCGTGAATCTACCCTTTTTCAACTCCGCCATATCAGTGACCAGCTGTCCCAGTTGTATTTCCAAACTCCTGATAGTGGCTTCATTGTTTTTTGATTAATCAGTGTTTGTTGCATAAACTGATTAAATGTCTCCTCTAATTTGGAGTTTGGATACACCGACGGCTGATTCTGATACGGGCGGGTGGTTGATATGGCTGTTGCGGAGCTTTGTTATGTGAAGGTCTTGCCTCTTGCCTCCATGACTGAAAGTTAGGCCCCTTTTGGAAATTATTCTGGTAGGGCGGCCTTTGCTGGTTGTCCAAATAATGGACTTCTTCTTCCCTGAAATTATAATAAGTAGACGGGTGATCACTATTACAAATATTACATTGAAATACTTGTTGCCTTTTGGAATCTCGAGCCTCCATGATTTGCTTCGGCAGTTCGCTTAAGGTCTTCTTCACCTCGTCTATTTGTTATTGGAGTTGCTTGTTTTGAGCGAGTATTGCATCGTTTGTGCCTAGTTCAAGCATTCCTCCTCTTTTGGGTTCTCCGTGGTATTGGCCTTGTTGATCCGTCAAGGCCATGGAATCAATGATGGAGATTGCTTCTTCGGGTGTTTTGGACATTATCTGTCCACCAGCTGCAGCATCAAGCATGAGTTTGTGCTGTTGTTGGAGTCCGTTTCTGAAGATATGAATTTGTATTCGTGCATCGAACCCATGATTGGGGCATTTTCTCAGCATGGATTTATATCTTTCCCAGGCCTCACAGAGACTTTCTCCGGGTGCCTGCACAAAAGTAGAGATTGCAGTTTTTAAATCCGTAAATTTGGATTGAGAAAAATACCTCGCACAGAACTTCTCTTCCAACTGATCCCAGTTAGACAAAATATGTTGTGGTTAATCCAGCAACCACTCTTTAGCTTTGCCGATCAGCGTCAGGGGAAATATCCTCAAAAAAATAGATTCTTCGTCAGCTTTCGACATTCCCGCGGTCCCACAGAGTTCGTAAAAATTTGTCAAATTAGCATAAGGATCCTCATGATCCAAACCTGCAAATGGGTTAGCATACAATAATTGTACCAGGCCAGGTTGCATCTGAGGTGTTCGTTGAGTTCCAGAGGTTCTGCTCATTCTGATGATGTTTCTAGGGGTAAAGTTGACAAAACCCCTATTGTCACTGGCTTCTGTATTGGCACCAGCTCCCGTGTTGTCAGCCATGTTTTCTTGTGGATTGGTTTCTGAAGATGAAGATGTTGCTTCTTGTTCTTGTCTTTGTTTGGCTAGTTTTTTCCTTGTTTTACTGTTGAGTTTCAGAGTAGTAGCTTCGATTTCGGGGTCAAATAACAACTGATCTTTTGAAGCTCTACCTCGCAATTGCTAAGAAAAATTTACACTAGCCAATAAGATTAGAACAAGATAGTTCACAAAATAACAAAATACGAACTATACAATACATTACAAATATTCACAATTGTTTAACTAAATAAAACTCAAGCTATGTAATTTGACGCAACTCCCCGGCAACGACGCCAATTTTGTTGAAAGTCAAATTGCATGTTATCCAATCTTGACATAGTCTGGTTTCCCACAACTGTGCCAAGTTTTGTTGAAAGCTTATTTGTGCTTCCGTTGTTCAAAATAAATATATATCCTCCTTTACGGCTTTCAGATTCTCGAGGAATCCAATTGCATTATAGTCGGGTATAGTCGAATCCACAGAGAGTTGCAAAATTATCATTCTTGAGTTTAGTTAATTAAACAATGAAGTGAAGGATTTGATTGATAGTTTAAAATAAGTAAATAAACAACATAAAAGTAAATAGGCAACAAATCAGAGGTAGATCCGGAAGCTTGTTGGGAATTGAATCATATCATAGTTTTATGCATCCAGTTGCTTATTACACAGAACTATCATTTCATTGATTGGCCGCCATCAGTTCATAACTTGTTCATCGCTTTCGCGCATGAAAAGATCACAGGTTTCCCTTGTTAAACTGTCACTTTCATACACAAGCTTAACAAAGTACGCCAGCGTTATTCCAGATGTTAAAACGGCTAATACTTTATTCCAGTTACGGCAACAAGAATTAGATGAAATGATTTAGATCCGACTCTAATGATTGTAACTTTCGTTCACAATGTTCATGTCTAGAATCTAGCTTAGCATAGCAATATTGATCGTAACTTGGTTATGACTTAATTAATATAACTTTCGTTCATACAAATAAGTCCCAAATTAAGAAGCATAACACTAAATAAAAGCTAGCATTAAGCATAAAATCATTCAAGCGAATCATAAGAAATAGATAGATTCATATGCAAAAGTTACATGGATACAATCATACTACAATATTCATCAAAATCCTAACAACAAGAGGATTAGAAATCGATCTTACAAGAGAATCTCAGAGGCAAGGTTTGGACGCTTACCATGACACGTTATCACGCTATCATGACAGCGGCTCACCAAGCTTCCTTGATCTCTTGGCTCCTTCATCGGCCTCCTCTTTGTTGCTAAACTAAACTAGGCTTTAAAGTACAAGAGAAATGTAAAAGAATAAACTACAGGTGGAAGAAGGGATGTCTTGAATGAATGCCTCAGCCTCCTATTTATAGGCAAAATCTGATGGGCGTCGCTCAGCGATTTAGGCACCTCCGCTGCGCGATAAAGGCTTTTTCGCTGAGTGATGTATGTTAGCCGCTGAGCGGTGTAATCATTTCACGCGGTGTAATAAATGCTCCGGCAGCTTTTGCAGGGGCGGCGCCGCCATGACAGGCTTGCGCCAGCTGGTGCCATAAATGCGACGGCTGCAAGTTGCTCCGGTGGAAGCAATGCTGAGCGGCCAGCTTGCAATCGCTGAGCGGTCCTTGTCCTTGTCCACTGAGCGAGACTTCTATACCGCTGAGCGGTCGTGTTCTAACTTCGTCTTTTAGCTCTTTTCCACTTTGCCCTTTTCTACATTCTTTATGGGATTCTTCTCAATTAATTATGCTTGCATCCATCTTTCAAAATATATTATAAACCTATAAAAAATGGGGATTTATGTTAGATAATTCTTTAAAACATAATCGAATAAGTGCCATTTTAATAGGTCAAAATTGCGTAAATTGGGCACTTATCAACCGCGCAACATATGTGTGATGATCAGTTGTGTCTGTCAGTATACATTTTTATGTGGGTATGATGTAGTTAGGTAACGACTGTTAGGCGTAGAAAGCGCGAGAACCTGGATAAGAAAGACTAGTTCCCCTGATCACATAGTAACATAGATAAAGCTATTCAGGATTCTAGGCTCAGATAATAATCAGTAGGATCTTAGTATGCATGATCACTTAGAGATCTCCTGAGCGGCCTGAAGGATACCAGAGTAAATGAACAGTAGATAGTGCTAAGGAAACCCACTGAGGACCAAGCGTTCTCACCCCCACCCCCTCGGTTATGGATCCCGCAGGTGTGCAGAGCGAATGGATTGACCCGAGGGACATCTGGTAGACTACAGAGGACTGCAGCAGATCAAAGCCAAGGCAAAGGGATGACAGTGACATTAGGATGTTATATGTTTTTTCTTATGACTTATGACTTTTATATGTTTGGTGTAAATATGTATTATTATGGCAATGTGTACCTATGTGGGACCCTGTTTGTAATTGTATATATATTTGCACATGTACTCTTTATGATCTACTGCGATTCCCACTCAACTTATGTTCGATGCTAACGATTGTTGTTATATATTGTCTTAATCACGCACGGCTCCTACTTTACAAATGATAATGCACAAGAACGATTTTCAAATGAGTCCATATTTTCATATAAATATATATTAGCAAAGTTAAAAGTAAGGGCTGAAGGTAACCCGACACAAAGGATAACAACCCTGTGAGCATTGCTTACTACCATGGAAGTGAGCAGTTAGCAGGGTGTTACAATATGTACATGAAACATGACACGATACGATACGATACGACACGGAGGAGGCTGCCCTCGGGCAAGTCAACCCTCAGACATGACATGACACAAATATGATATGATACGATATGGAGGAAGCTGCCTCCGGGCAAGTTGACCTCATGCATTCTATATACCTTACATGCCTATGACACGTACATGATACACGAACACGATATGTCCACATGAAACATGAATATGATATGTCTATGTGATACGTGAACATGCTGATATGTGTATGTGATATGTGTATGAAATACGTGGCAAATATGTATATGAAACCTGTTTACAATATGTATGTGCAAAGGCCACGTCAAGGAACCACAGTTTCATGAGACGGCCTCTAGATAGGTCACGTGATCCGAAGATAGCCTAAGAACATAGAGCACGATTTACGAGTATATTATAAGAGTATAGAGAATGCCCAGTTGCCAAAGATAGGTAAAGGAAAGATTAGAACCCAAAGGACCTAGTAATTTAGATAAGGCTGCTCAGGCCTAGCATGGATAATAATCAGTAGGGGTATTAGTATGTTATAACACCTAGAGACCCCCTGAGCGGCGGAATCGTACTGGAGTAATGAATTGAGTAGGTAAGCCATAGAAACCCACTAAGGACGCGACGTTCTCACCCCCACTCCTTTATGGTTCCAGGTGGAGACGACAAGGCAACAGGTGACGGTTTGAGAGCTTGGAGTCAAGGACCCCGAGGAACAGCAGGAACCACTTTTTCCAAGGACGCAGGAAGGCGACTATAGTTTTGTAGTCAATAATAGTAGTGAATGGTCTAGGTTGACCATTAGCTAGTATGTGTAGTAATTGTACTTATGTATTACAACTTAATTGTATATTGTGTATGGACCAAATGACTGTATGTATTTATATCTCTTTATTGTAACCTCTCCTGCATGATTAACTCATAGACTAGTTCTCGCTTAAGTCCATTTGGACTCTAACGCTTGCATACTTATACATTTACCTTTCTGAACGCGCATGACTCCTAGTCTATAAATAAGTAGAGCAAGGAAAAGTTTCAAAATGGTCCTTATTTTCGAGTAAGATATATTTTCCAAGCTAAAAGTAACCCCAACCAAGCAGATAACAACCCTATAATCAGTGTTATGACTATCGCGTAAGCTGAAAGTAGGGGTGTTACACCCACACTACTCGTACCATAGGAATTTCCTTGTTGCGGGTCTTGTGAGTCTTGTGATCAATAATTCGCTGAGGTGTAAGCGGTAGGGCCAAATCTTCTCTCAGCTGTATCTGCTCCGGCTTTAGTATGTGATTGGGGGACGCATAGTACTTGCACAGTTTGGAGATGTGAAAGACATTGTGAAGGTTGGCTAAATTCGACGGAATGGCTATCCGATATGCTACAGGTCCAATGCGTTCCAAGATCTGCAAAGGTCCGATGAATCGTGGGCTTAGCTTTCTAATCCTCAAAGACCTTCCAATGCCCGTTATCGGAGTGAACTTTAGGAAGACATGATCTCCTTCTTGGAACTCAAGTGGTCTTCTCTGGTTATCAGCATAGCTTTTCTATCGAATTTGTGTGGTAAGCATTCTTTGACCTACTAGCTTTATCAATTCTTCCGCCTCCTGGGTCTCTTCAAGGTCTAGACCGCGATATTGCCTATCGTCGTTCCAGCAGAGTGGCAACTGGCACTTCTAGCCGTAGAGAGCTTCAAATGGAGCTATGCCTATGCTGGCTTGGTAGCTGTTATTATATGCAAACTCTAAGAGCGGTAGCATTTCTTCCCAATTTCCCAGCGTGTCCAACACACAGGCTCTTAGCATATCCTCTAAAGTGCGGATAGTCCGCTTAGACTGTCCATTTGTCTGCGGGTGATAAGCGGAGCTTAAGTGCAATTTGGACCCATAGGCTTTTTGAAAAGCTGTCTAAAACCTTGAGATGAACCTTAGGTCGCGGTCAGAAATGATCGAGGATGGTACTCCATGCAACCTCATTATTTCCAGGATGTATAACTTTGCCAATCTTTCGAGTGAGTAATTCATCTTGATTGGAATGAAGTGAGCTAACTTAGTAAGTCGGTCCACAATCACCCATACAACATCAACTCCTTTCCTGGTGCGGGGCAATCCAGAGACAAAATCCATGGCAATACCTTCCCATTTCCAGGTGGGAATTTCGGGAGGAGTCAATAATCTTGGAGGTCTCTGATTTTCTACCTTTACCTTCTGACAGACCAGGCATTTTTGCACTCAGTCTTCAACGTCTTTCTTCAATCCTGGCCACCAGAACATCTTTTTTAGGTCGTGGTACATCTTGGTGGTCCATGGGTGCATAGTGAAACAACTTTTGTGTTTTTTCCTAAAATGTCCTCCCTCAGACCGTCTTGATCGGGCACACACAACTGGTGATTAGACCTAAATGTCCCATCCTCTCTTGTGGTCACTTCTGGAAACTTCCCTTTTTCTACAGCTTGCTTGAACTTGCACCAGGTGTCTTCTGGACAGTTCTCCTGAGCTCTTTTAATTCGTTGCTGAAAGTCACTGGTAATTTACAAGTAACACACCCGCATGCTACTTACTTGGGGCACTACATCCACATTAAGATTGCGAAACTCTTCAATTAACTTTGTTTCTTGCACCATCATCTGTGCACGCGTGCAAGGATTTCCAGCTTAACGCGTTTGCTACCACATTCGCCTTCCCCGGGTGGTAGTTGAGGCTGAAGTCATAATCTTTAAGGAATTCCATCCATCTTCGTTGCCTCATGTTGAGTTCCTTTTGGTCGAACAAGTATTTCAGACTTTTGTGATCAGAAAATACCTCGAACCACTCTCCATATAAATAGTGCCTCCAAATTTTCAGCGCAAATACCACTGCAGCCAAGTCCAAATCATGTGTGGGATAGTTGATCTCGTGAGGCTACAACTGCCTTGAAGCATATGCTATCACCTGGCGGCTTTGCATTAACACGCATCCTAGCCCTGCACCAAATGCATCACAATACACCACAAATGGTGCTTGAGGATTTGGTAGCACCAATACGGGAGTACTGGTTAATTTCTCCTTTAGTTCACAGAAACTGTTCTCGCATTCTGGCGTCGATTCCATTCTTGCTCTTTTCCTGGTAAACTTGGTTAAGGGCAATGCAATCTGCAAAAATCCCTGGATGAATCTTCGGTAGTAACCAGCTAACCCTAAGAAACTCTGGATCTCAGTAACGGAAGTTGGTCGCTCCCATGCTTTAAGTGCTTCGACCTTCACTAGATCCACCATTATTCTGTGCTTTGTCACTGCATGGCCAAGGAATTGCACTTTGCAACACCCCTGCTAACTGCCCACTTCCATGGTAGTAAGCAATGCTCACAGGGTTGTTGTTCATTGCGTAGAGTTACTTATAGCCCTTACTTTTACCTTCGCAAATAATTCTTACACAAAAATAGGGACCAATTTGAAAATCGTTCATGTGCTTATCAAGTTACAAATTAGGAGCCATGTGTGATAAAGAGACATATAACAACAATCGCTAGTATCTACCACCTGTTAGGTAAAGATCAGAGTGGAACATGAAAATAATTGTATACACATAATTACAACAGAGGTCCCAAAATACAGTTACACACTTGCCTTAATAATAAATATGTACACAAAGATACAAAAGTCATAGAACATAATACGAAACATGTGTCGCCTTGGCGCGATTGTAGTCAGTTTGCTTCAGCTCCAATCTACAGCTGTGTCGCCCACCATGTGTCTCTTGGGTCGAGCTCTTTGCTATGTCCACCTGGATCCATAATCGAGTGGGGGTGAGAACTCTAGGTCCTCAGTGGGTCCCTATGGCTACCTATGATTCATTTACTCGAATATCCTCCAGGCCGTTCAGGGATTTCTAAGTGCTCTTGCATACTAGCACCCTACTGATTATTATCTGGCCTAAGGTCCTGAATAGCTTTATCTAAGATTATCTAGGTGATAAGGGAACTAGTCTTTCTTACTAAGTCTGCGTGCTTATGAATCCTACAATTCAGTTATAATTAAGCTATCCGTCTCGGGTCGTTCCCTTGACGTTACATCATACATGAACATCCATGACTATGCATATATACTTTATCACATATATATTGACATACATATAGCTGTTCATTCATCGCATCAATACACATACAGATCCTTTATGCTTTATGCTTGGGGGACTTGGGGATCTCTTACGCATACCGGCTCACCCGGGTTAGCGTCCTTCTTCTCCTTTCCTTATTCTTTTAGGTATGACGTCAACCTTTCTTTCACTTCTTCTTATTGCTTCGATGAGCAATCTTTACTTTAACTTTAACTTTAACTTTCTTTGTGCCATTAACCTCTGCGAATCAATCCACCCTTTTGGGATTAATTCGTTAACCAACTCCACCCTTTTGGGACTTGGCAAGGTAACACATTTTCCTTCCTTGTGTCCTTAACCTCTGCGAACTAATCCATCCTTTTGGGATTAATTCGTTAACCGATCCAACCTTTTGGGATTGGCAAGGTAACACATTGGCCACTCCACCCTTTTGGGACTGGCGAGGAACGTGTCAATCAGACATTGCCAAGAGAGGGCTTTCCTAACGTATAACTATATACATAATTCCCTAAGTTCCATTATGCTTTCTTTAACATTAAGTCATTGACCTCTAGTGTTCTAGGGCTGCCCTAACTTCTAGGTGACATCCCATCCTCATGATGCATGCTTAAATATATAAGAATGGCTTAACCATAGTCATTGGATTCCTTGAAAACACTAAACTCCCAACTCTGCCAGGTTTCATTCGAATGCTTACTGTGGTATTCGAATGAAATCCCTCGGAGTTCTTTCATTCGATTGGAATAGGCTTTCATTCGACTGAAATCCCTCGACATCCTTTCATTCGAATACGAGGGAATTCATTCGA
>QANU01090175.1:81083-91228 GCA_003254905.1 Nissolia schottii
TTATTATTATTATTATTATATTATTACTATCATATTATATACATATATATAGATATCTATATCCATCCCTTTTTCTTTTGTTTCATCAGGGGGTTACAGGGTCAGGGGGATGTACGAGGGTGTATGTATATGATTTATTATTATTATTTTATTATATTATATTTTATTGTTTACTACCTATTATTAGTGTTATTATATATATATGTGTATAGGTTACGTACTTATCCTTGCAACTTCGGTTGCAGAGGATAAGGTTCTTAATAAAATCTGGCTTGGTATAATTTTGATTAGGTTTGATCGCGTTTGATTCTTAATTATTCATGTGCGGTTGTCCCAAAATATTCTGGACCTACCGCCGTGATCTACTAATTTTTCCTGATCATATGAGTATGTCAGGTTAAGGTATTCATGAATAAATTACTCGGAGGGCAATTTTCACAGATACCTTAGGTGCCTACCGAAATCCCTATTTTCAGCGAAATTTAGCACGGACCTTGCGGCACTCCGCGAGATCAAGAAACACTTATTTGGCTAACATTTGAAAGCAATTAATTTTCTAAATAATTTTCCTAATCCAAATAATCGCCTCTAATGTGCTTTTAATTACGTGAAATTAGGATTTAAGCGGAATTTCCATAAGGGAAAAATCTGGGATGTTACACACTTCTTTGCTCCAAAACTCACACTTAGAGAGCTTGGCATACAGCTTCTTCTCCCGTAGGATCTGCAGTATCAATTGCAAATGCTTGGCGTGCTCCTCTTCATTCTTCGAGTACACCAATATGTCATCAATGAATACGATGACGCATACATCCAAATAAGCGCGAAAAATCCTATTCATGTAGTCCATGAATATAGCAGGTGCATTTGTTAGCCCAAACGAAATTACCGTAAACTCATAGTGACCATAACGAGATCTAAATGCTGTCTTGGGAATGTCTTCTTCTCGCACCCGTATTTGATGGTGTCCTGATCGCAGATCTACCTCGGAGAACATCTGGGCACCCTTCAGTTGGTCAGTAAATCATCAATCCCAGGCAGCGGGTACTTGTTCTTTATCGTCACCTTGTTCAGCTGTCTATAGTCAATGCACATCCTCATGGTGCCATCCTTCTTCTTCAGAAACAACACGGGCGCTCCCCATGGCGATGCACTCGATCGGATAAATTTCTTCTCCATTAGCTCCTCCAACTATATTTTCAGCTCCTGCAACTCCAGCGAGGACATTCTATAATGTGCAATAGAGATAGGACCTATTCCTGGCACCAGGTCAATTGAGAACTCCACTTCCCGCCTTGGAGGAAACTCCGGAATATCACTAGGAAATACATCAAGATACTCCCTTACCATAGGAATGTCTTCGATCTCCACTTTCTTCGGGGTAACCTCTGAAGATGTCAGGAAAATATATTCTTGATTTCCCATCAGGCAACAGTACAACATGGATGGCTCCACTCTTGGAACGGGTACTCTAACGTCATCCCCTGGAAAGATCACCAGTTTCCTGGCACAATCCAAAATCACCCGATTGGCATGCAATCAATCCATCTCTAGGATTATGTCTAATCCGACTAGGGGAAGACAAATCAAATCTGCTACAACCTATCGTTCCTGTACTTGCAGCGAACAATTAAGACATGCACGACATGTAACTACAGGTGGGGTAGTGGGTGTAGACACATTCAGTACATACAGAAGCAATGTGAAAGGCAATGCAAGCTCCTTCACCTTAGCCTCATATACAAAGGAGTGAGATGCTCCAGAGTCATACAAAACATTCAAAATCTTGCCTTGAAGTAGACACTTAGCCTGCAGCAGGCCTTCTTCCTCTTGCACCTCTTCAGTCGCCATCGTGAACACTCTGCCCACACGCTGATCCGAGGTAAGAGTTGGGCAGTCCCTTGTGAAGTGGACGCTCCTACCACACCTGTAACAAGCATTTTTTTCGGCCAAACATTCCCCTGAGTGGGCCTTTCCGCACTTCGGACAAGGTGGCGTTGCATTCTTCCCCGGCTGCGCTCCTTGCCTGTTCTCGTCCGAGTTCCCGCTTTGTGACTGGGGTCGGGCTACTGGTGGCCCACCTCTTGGTGTCACCGATCTGAACTGAGCTCCCCGTATCCCCTGTTACGGTTGCAGAGAGTATTGATTTTGGCTTCTTCCGGCAAAGGGAGTATTGATTCTGGCTTCTTCTGCCACCGTGAACTCTTTCTTTTATTCTTCACTCCCTCCAAACTCTTATTCGCCCCTTCCTGCGCCAGACACCGATTTACCAAGGTGGCGTATGGCAAGCCTCATGTGTGAATGAACACTTTCAGCTCCGGTCGCAACCCCTACTGATACCTCTTACACTTCTACTGCTCACTTAGACGAAGCTGGTATGTACTGGAATACCGACAAAGCCGCTCGAACTTGGCCGTGTACTCGGCCACTGACATCGTTCCCTGTTTCAATTCCAGGAACTCCATCTCCATGTGGTCTTGTAACTCCTGCGAAAAATATTTCTCCACAAACATACCCGTGAACAGATCCCAAGTGACGGGAGCAACCTGTTGCTCCAAAAACTAGTCTAGCTGTCTCCCACCATTCACCTGCAGCTCCCTCTAGCTGCCTAGCTGCAAACTTCACCTTCTGTGCCTCTGTACAAGCTATGTCCTCGAAAACGTGTTCCATTTTCCTGACCCAACTGTGGACCACGTCGGGATCCATTACTCCTTTAAACTTGGGTAGGTTCACCCTTGTGAACAGAATGTATTTCTGACCATCTACTTCTTGGGGTGTCTGTGGGGTGTTCCTTTGGGTCAATACAGCTTCTATCTGAGCATTCGTCTGGACCATTTCCCGAAGGATGTTTGCAAGGTCCACTTGTTTGGAATTACGTTGTGCTGCGTCCCTACGTGGCGGCATGGCTAGTCATTGTACCTGCACAAATCCCGAGTTGATCAGTCTTAGGAAAGTCTAGTACACTTAACATAGCACATACAACTTATTAGATTCATGCACCATGAGCATGCTCGAAAGCATAGTGCAGCTCAGCCCCAGGCCCTTTAAGCACTAAACTGTTCTGATACCAAATGTAACGCCCTAGCTAGCTAGCCTACGCTTAAGTCGCAAGCTTGCTGGCTAAGTTGTTATCTGTTCCGGTGGGGATAATACTTAGTCCTGTTTGTACATTGAAAATATTATTACCCAAAATATGGACCAGATTAAAATTTTCTTTGTACGTCACATAGAGTAAAGTAGGAGCCTTATCGCGTTAAAGCATACATTGTGAGCGGAAACATAGCATGCTTAACTAATAGAATATAGATATATGCAACACAGGGCAAGACAATAAGCATTGGTCCATCAAGCATTCATAAATAAGTACATAGGTTATGTCTTAAGTAGCAAGTACAAACGTTACATAACAGTGCATATATACATATACAATCTACTAGCTATTCATCTAATCCTCTGCTGCCCTGTCTTGGGATGTCTCCTCCTCATACTGCTCTGCTCCTTGTCCTTCATCATAACCTAGAGTCATGGATAAGTGGGGTGAGAACACAGCGTCCTCAGTGGAAAACCTTAGGGATTAGGGGACTTCTTTTTCCTCATACAGGCCCCAGGCCGCTCAGGGATTTCTAGATGTTACAGTTATACTATAGCCCTACTGATTATTAAGATCCATACTAAGCCTGAGCAACTTTACCTAAATTATCTATGTGATTGGGGAACCTATTCTTCATTAATTAAGTCATTTGTTCTCTACCTCCCTTCCTAAGTTACATAGTTACATATTTCACATAATCACATAATAAACTTCAGTGCGCGTCCACTTATAACCGTGCCCATTTTAATTATAAGCTTCTTCGCACCTCCACTTATGTACAGTTATCTCACTTAGAGCACATACTCAAGCTCAACCCCCGTAACATTGGCCGACTGCGACAGGCTTCCTTTCTGTCTCAGTACCGTGAGGACTAGGCAGCGCTTAACCTCAGTAGCTCACGATAGGAGAGTCCATCGTTATGCTAGGGATAGTGAAGGGATCCTACCCTATCCTTATGCTAGGGACGAGGCATACCTAGGGTTCAGCTTGCCTTTCCTGCGAGCTAGTGGCACAGCTAGGAAAAGAATCCTTTTACCTTGCCTTTTAGGGACTTAGTGATGTCATGCCCTATTCCTTCTCCTTTCGTTTCCCTTTTCTTTTCCTTTTCTTTCCTTTTATAAATTCATTTCCATGACACGTAATCATATAAGGCATAGATCAATACATTACATTCATGGCTTAAACATAAATCTTCAGTTCATAACAATTACCATACTTAGTAAAAATTAGTAGATCCATGGATAATTGCAAGCGGCATAAAAAGTTATGTTTAAGAAAAGGTTTCATGTGTTGAGAATGACAATTTTCAAAAAGGGGATTTTGAACTTCAGTCAGGCCGCTCAACGCACAAGATCTGCCGCTCAACGCCCTCACAAGCCGCTCAGCGGGAACCCTGGCCGCTCAGCGCACCCTAACAAATTTCAGCTCCTAATTCTTGCAATTTTCCATGTTTTACAAGGTTTCTCACAAGCGATCCCTAAAGCATTTCCTTAATCATTCCTTATCCATTTATAACAACCATAAACATACTCCTAAGTTTCCAAAATCATTTCCATCAATAAACTCATATCCTTTACCAATATAATCATGAAGCACATAAGGCATAAATATTCACATAATCACATATAAGCATGATAGTTCATCAAGAAAGGCATTAACTAAGAAAACCTAGCCTATTCTAGCATAAACACATCATAAATGGACCTCAATAAATGAAACACATCCTAGACCACATAGACAGTGGTTATGTCAGGTTTACCCACGTTTTCCCTGGTTCTGACGGTTCTTGCTGGCTCCTAGCTTGCTTTGACGCCTCCTAGCTCCTCTTGGCTGAACTTTCCCAAGCTGCCTCTAGGGATTTTGAAGGTTCTTTGTGGGTTTGGGTTAGGGGATTCCAACCAAAGTTGGACGTTGGAGGAAAGTTGAAAAGGCAAAGTCATAACTTCAGGGAACTAGGGAAAGGTGGGACCCATGATGCTATTGTCCAAGTAAGTAGCTAGGAGAAATGTAAGGAAAAATGGAAAATTGGAGGGATCAGGGAAGATACGAATAAGGAAGAAGCTGATGAGACTTGGACAAATGATAGACTATGAAAAGAGAAAAGAGGTGTAAAAATTTTCCGAAGTCAAGCACCCCTAAATTAACTATGAATGGGTATGTGGATGGGTCTTGTGTCGGGATTAACCCAGTGCGCAAAGGGGGAATTAAGAGTTGACCAAAACAACCATTAAGGGGTTAATAAAGGCTGTTCACCTTTTGCCTGTTACCCTCAGTGAGTTACGGGACAAGCTTATGACCAAGAGATATGAAACAGATGGACAAGTAGTGCATGAAGTACAACCAAAGTGTCAAAGAAATAGAATGTGCATAGAAACTCAAGGATCTCATGTCTTGGAAGATCAAAGATACAGCGGGAGCGTAAGGAGATACGATTAGACCCCTTGAAGTAAATGCAAGTTCAACTTGATTAAGAGTTATACTAAGGGCAGCAATTATGTAACATCCCAAATTTTCCCCTTATAAAGATTTCGCAAAAATTCACAATTTTTGTCTAAATTAAAGGCACAATCAGGACGATTATTTGGACTGGAAAAATTATTTAGAAAATTAATTACTTCCAAACACTTAGTAATGTCAAGATTAGAGAATCCCCAGTCACATAGTAAAGCAGATAAAGCCATTCAGGACCTAGACAAAGATAATAATCAGTAGGAATTAGTATGCATGACACCTAGAAATCTCCTAAGTGGCCTGGAAGATAACGGAGTAACGAAACGATAGGTAATGCTAGGGACTCCCACTGAGGACGAAGAGTTCTCACCCCCACTCCTTATGGGTCCAGGTATGCAAAGCTAATGGAACGACGAGCGAGATGCGAGGTAGGCGACGAATGACCGCAGCAGGGTAGTTTCCGGCCAGAGCAAAGTGAAGACATTCGCTATAGGTTGATAGATATTTTGTACCATGATCTATGACTCTTGGTAACTGTTTGTGTAATTACTTATTAATAAGCAATGTGTAATTATATGCTGGACCTTGGTTGTGCTTATATGTATAATTATACTTCTCCTGGCTTATTACCCCCTTAACTGCCAGATACGTTAGCGTTTATATATACATGTTTCCTTGATCACACACGACTCCTAGTTTGCAAACTGATATGGTAAAAGAATGATTTTCAAAATGGTCCATATTTTCAAGCAAGAAATATTTGCCAAGTTAAAAATAAGGGCTAAAAGTAACCCAACCAAAGCAGAAAACAACCTAGTGAGCATTGTTTACTACATACGGGTAAAAATTTAGCTAGGGTGTTTCAAATTACCTTAGAAATTATTTTCAACTTTTAAGACTCAAAAGAAGCTAAGACATGGACATCGACACTGAAGAAATTTGGGAAAAAAACATTTGTAAAGACTTAAAGTTGTGACTACAGAGGTTCAGACAGCAAGATGAACATTGAGGTTGAAAATTGTGGAGATCTAGAAGAGACAGAAAAAAAGTTGCCAGAAAGAACTATCCCAAGATCTCAAAGGGAAACAATCCTTTCGAATTTAATCTCCACCATGACTAAAGACAGAGTACAAACCTGAGACCTGCTTCCACCAAAGAAACAAATCACAGAACTATACCCGGAAGGAATACACCTGAATAACGGAGCCAAGAGAAGTAGCAAAAGATGGTAGAATAACTGTTGGAGAAAAAAAGGACAATCCTTCCAAATTTAATTTCCTTAGTAACCAGGAGCAGACATGAGACAAAAAGACCAACCGCAAGTCTGGACTCAGTTACGCTAAAAGATAAAGACCGTTATATAATAATAGGAGAAAAGCGACCTGCGTAACCTTACCAAGATAGGACAAGAAAGTTTTAGATACATCTTTGGTAAGACAAAAAGCTTGGTAAATACAGATGGTGAGGAACATTTTACCAAGAAATGCCAAATGGTAGGAAACCCTAGTTCATAAACTAGAGAAACGTGACTCAGGACGAGACCTTTAACGAAAGTGATAAGTAGGAGGACGTTTCAAGATTTAGCTCAAAGATTGTAACGAGTTTGCTATCATGACCAAAGGGGTCTTGAAGGTGAAGCAAGTAAGTCTAAATCCTAAGATAGAAGAGAAAGTATTGGGAAAGATGCGGATCCAGAAATTTCGAGGATGAAATTTTTCTAGGGGGTGGAATGTAACATCCCGCTTTTTCCCTTAGCAAAGATTTCATAAATTAAATAGGGGAACAAGCCCTCATATAAGCTTTTGGGTTAGAAGTGTCTGTAGAAATAATTCTGCTCGTTTTCTTAAAATTCTGCAGACATTAAAACAAACCCTTTTTGTCGTCTGAGGACAGCTGCGCGTCCAAAGTACCCATAAAAGGTATGGCTGCAGACGAGAATTTACAAACACCTCAAATGAACCTAGATTATTACTTAAAAAAATTAGGGGATCACAAGGACGTGATCGAAATATTTAGAATAGCCATACGCGAAGCACCGGGACTGGAAATGATAAAACTTGATCAAAATTGATCTGCCGGAGACCCGTAATTCTTGGCCACACAAGTGACCAATGTAACATCCCGCTTTTTCCCTTGGGAGGATTTCCCAGGAGAAATATCAATAGAAGCCTTCTGTATAGGTTAAAGGATAGAAAAGCCTGAATCCCTAGGATAGAAGTGTCTGTGGAGATTTTTTTGTTTAGTTTCTTAAAATTCTGTTGACACCCAAACAGACCCTCATGACCCTTAGAATTGGGTAGCAAGTCCAAACCGTCGGAAAAACGGAGTTCTACTCGGTTTTTGACAATTTCGCAGACACCAGAACAGTCCCGTTTGGCCCCGTTTAGCCAGTAGAACTGAGCAGTGGGCCCCAGTCTTAGGAAATCATACCCTATGTAGGGAAAGACCACAAAATCCTTAGAGTTAACCCCACACCCCTAGTAGGAAGCTTTGGCGATCACTGAGACGGCAGCGAAACGGTGTGAGATACGGGATCAAAGGTATCTGTGAAAAATACTCCCCCGGAGAAATTCACAAACACCTTCTAATAATGATACTCTTAGGTAGAGGGAAATTAGGGGATCGTGACGGTACGAGCGAAATATTTTTCGGACGACCGTGCGCGACGTACCGGCACTGCGAGCGATAAAAAAACGAGCGAAACGGGACTGGGTGGGACCCACATCTGCATTGAGCACGTGGGGACACCAGATTTTTTGGGAAAAATATTAAAATATGGGTCACTATTCATTGATTTGACCTGATGTGACCTTATACTTATCCAAAATAATTAATTAATTAAGAAATTAAATTAGAAAGGGTAAAATGGTAATTTTGGCACAAAATTTAATGACCAAAACGCCCCATCAGCTGCAGGCCCTCTCCCTTATAAATACCCCTCATTTTCATTCATTTTCACATAATCACATCTGATATGAACCCAGCCATCAAGTCAATTGACCAAGTCCAAGTAAATGGGGGCCGAATGACAAGGGGAAAGATGAGAAGAATACAAGAAATAGTTAATAAAGAAATATTGGCTCTAAATAATCAATGGAAATCTGAAAATACAAGTCCAAAAGAAGTAATGATCATCCAAGCCCAATTAAATAATGTTGTTGCTGGACTTTGAGCAGTTTGTGATAATTGGGTCATAACTTGGGCTGTAGTGATCCAATTAAGACGAAACTGGTGCCATTTGAAAGCTAAGACAAAATGCTTCAACTTCCATGAGACAAGAAGACCAAACGAAGTCTTTTAGGTGGTCATTTTCGTTGGTGAAGTTAACAGCTTTTATTAGTGGAGCATTTAACTTTGGGAGGTGGAATTTTAGTGCATGGGTTTTAGTGGCTAATAATGTAGTGGGTAATCAATATTAAATAGTGACCAATAAATTTCTGAATAGTAGTGATTTGAAAGGGTTCTAATAAGTCCTATAAATAGGAGAACTTTGTAATTCATAAGGCATCCTTGAAGTGAAATACAATCTGAATTTTCAGAATTCTTTCTCCCATTGTGAGAGTTTTTTTATATCTTCTTTTGCTCTTGTGAGACCTTGTCTTGTCAATCTTCTTTATAAGGTTGGTGATTCAAACTTCCAAAAGCCCCCAGTTCGTGCTTCAACCCAGGTGCGTTGTTGTGTGGTTTGGTTTAATTGTGTTCGTGGTTGGACAATCGTCTAATTAGCAGGTCTCGTTTCCCTTTAACGTTGGTTGGCTAATTACAATTGTCAGGTCATTGAACTCTACAAACTTAGGGTCTATCACTCCAATTTTTCCTTTCCAAATCTGGAGTGTTTGCTCATATCCCTCTTTTGAATTATCCGTTTTATTTGAATTCCTTTTGTTTTGCCTACGCCGTGAAGATTGGGCCAAATTCCTCTAGAGGTTCATATCATTTGGTATCAAAGCTGTGGTTGACACGATAGGAAAAAAAATTCAATTTCTGTTCCACAATTGAAAAAAAAAAAGAGAAGCAAAAAAAAAAAGAAAAAAAAAAGAAAAAAAACGAAAGAAAAAAAATCTGGTATTTATTTGAGTTATATTATCTTTTGTTTCCAGATTTTTGTGGTTTCTTTGTTCTTCCTTAATTTCCTAGTTTTCTTCTTATACTACCTTTCCAACCCACCGTTGTAACAGTTAGACCAGCCACTTCATTATAATTGGTTGAAGTTGAGTAATTGTCATTTTGAGTCATGTAAGGATTTAGGTTGCATAAGAGCTTTTGAAGATATTGAGTGATTTGAGAGTTGTGAGATTATTAAGAGTTAAGCGTAAACACGAGTGGTAAAATTCAAGAGTGAAAACACTTTGGTGTGATAATTTGGTGAGGTCCTATTTTTTTTCTATTTTTCATTAACATGGCAGGGAATGAAGAAAATGCACACGGGTTAGCACCTATCCAAATGCAAGCACTAGTAGGACAACTTGAAAGATTATGGAATAGCAAATTTGAAGAACTTCATGAAAGAATGGACTAAATGGAGAATCGAGGTGCTGCTAGACATAATCCTTCAAACAATTCTAGTCATGATGGATCGTCTCATACAGATAGGGTGAGCCAA
>QANU01090175.1:91505-107666 GCA_003254905.1 Nissolia schottii
GCACCTATCCAAATGCAAGCACTAGTAGGACAACTTGAAAGATTATGGAATAGCAAATTTGAAGAACTTCATGAAAGAATGGACCAAATGGAGAATAGAGGTGCTGCTAGACATAATCCTTCAAACAATCCTAGTCATGATGGATCGTCTCATACAGATAGGGTGAGCCAGATCGTGGAGGATGAAGATCATCATTTAAGAAGGAGGAGGCGTCATACTAATCAAAGGAGGCATAGAAATAGAGAAGAAAATCTGGGAGGAGTTAAACTCAAAATTCCTTCATTTCAAGGCAAAAATGATCCGGAAGCCTATTTGGAGTGGGAGATGCGAGTTGAACAAATTTTCTCATGTCACCAATATTCTGAAAGGAAAAAGGTAATACTTGCTGCCATTGAATTTACTGATTATGCTCTTTTTTGGTGGGACCAGATTCAAAAGGAGAGAAATAGGTATGGAGAACAACCTATTGCTACTTGGGACGAAATGAAGGCAATCATGAGAAGAAGATTTGATACATCTTATTACCATAGAGAGCTTCCCAACAAACTGCAGCGTCTTACCCAAGGATCAAGGAGTGTAGATGAGTACCACAAGGAGATGGAGATTGCCATGATTAGAGCCAACATTATGGAGGACAGAGAAGCAACAATGGCTCGATTCTTGCATGGTCTCAACCGAGACATAGCTGATGTTGTGGAGATGCACCATTATGTAGAGCTTCAAGAAATGGTACATCAAGCCATAAAGGTGGAGCAATAACTCAGGAGAAGGAGTAATGCCAAAAAAAGTTCCAACTCAGGTACTTTTAATTCTTGGAGGCAAAATTCAAAGAATAACCTTCCATCTTCCTCTAATTCAAAAGAAGTTAATTCAAAGAAAGTTGATCCGGTTGCGGCCCTACCAAAGAAAAATCCAATTGAAGCTAATTATTCAAGGAACCGTGACATAAGGTGTTTCAAATGCCACGGAAGAGGCCACATCTCAAGTGAGTGCCCTAATAAGCACGCAATGATAATAAACAATCATGGTGATTGGGAGACCGAAGAAGAGGCAATAGATGATGAAGAAGAGCTTTCCAATGAAGATGATATTGGAGAAAATGCTGTAGAGGGAGAACTTCTTGTTGCTAGAAGAGCACTTAGCATTCAACTAAAGAAGGATGAAAATAATCAAAGGGAGAACTTGTTTCATACACGCTGCCTAATTCAAGATAAGGTATGTAGTGTAATCATTGATGGTGGTAGTTGTAGTAATGTGGCAAGTGTTGAATTGGTGGAAAAATTAAGCCTTCCTACATTAAAGAACAATCATCCATATAGACTTCAATGGCTCAATGACTGTGGAGAATTGAAGGTAACCAAGCAGGTGAAATTACCATTTTTTATTGGGAAATATAAAGATGAAGTACTTTGTGATGTTGTGCCCATGCAAGCTTGCCATCTCTTGCTAGGTAGGCCGTGGCAATTTGATAGAAAAGTCACACATGATGGTTTCCTCAACCGTTATTCTTTTGTACTAAAAGGGGAACCTATCACCCTTCGTCCCATGGCACCTAAACATATTTTAGAAGATCAAATAAAGAGAAAAAAGAAAAATGAGAGTGAGAGAAGAAAAAAAGAGAAAGAAAATGAGAAAACAAAAATAATGAGTGGAAAACAAGAGGAGAACTTAAGAGAAAAAAAAGAAAAAGAAGACAAAGAGAAAAGTTTGTTATTGGCATGAAAGAGTGATGTTACGCAAGCCTTGAACTGTCACAAAAACCCCCTAGTTCTTTTGTACAAGGAGGCAATGTTGAGCACTAATGATGTAACATCTTTGCCTAGTGTGATTTCATCTCTTTTGCAGGAATATGATAATGTCTTTCCAAATGAGATACCACTAGGATTGCCACCAGTAAGAGGAATAGAACATCAAATTGATCTAATTCGTGGATCCTCATTGCCTAACCATCCAGCATACCGCACAAATCCAGAAGAAACCAAGGAGATTCAAAGACAAGTCCAAGAATTGATGGACAAAGGATATGTGAGAGAAAGTCTCAGTCCTTGTGCAGTTCCAATCCTACTTGTGCCCAAAAAGGATGGAACATGGAGGATGTGCATAGATTGTAGAGCCATCAATAACATAACCATAAGGTATCGCCATCCTATTCCTAGGTTAGATGATATGCTTGATGAATTATGTGGTTCTATTATCTTTTCCAAAATTGATTTGAAAAGTGGCTACCATCAAATTAGAATGAAAGAAGGAGATGAATGGAAAACCGCATTTAAGACTAAACATGGACTTTATGAATGGTTGGTCATGCCTTTTGGATTAACAAATGCGCCAAGCACATTCATGAGGTTGATGAATCATGTCTTGCGTGCATACATTGGAAAATTTGTGGTAGTTTATTTTGATGATATTCTTGTGTACAGCAAAACATTAGAAGAACATGTTGAACATCTTAAACAAGTTCTTGGGGTGCTGAGAAAAGAACGATTGTTTGGCAACTTGGAAAAATGTGATTTTTGCACAGATAAGATTGTTTTTCTTGGCTTTGTTGTAAGTAATGCAGGTATAACAATGGATGAAGAGAAAGTCAAAGCCATCCAAGAATGGCCAACACCCACTAATGTTGGACAAGTGAGAAGTTTCCATGGTCTTGCAAGTTTCTATAGGCGGTTTGTGAGGGATTTCAGCACTATAGCAGCCCCTCTGAATGAATTGACAAAGAAGAATGTTCCATTTAAGTGGGGAGATACTCAAGAGAAAGCTTTCCAAAACCTCAAAGACAAACTCATAAGCGCACCATTACTAGCCCTTCCAGATTTTGGTAAGACTTTTGAAATTGAATGTGATGCTAGTGGAATTGGCATAGGAGGTGTAATCATGCAAGAAGGTAAGCCCATTGCATATTTCAGTGAAAAGCTAAGTGGACCCACTCTAAACTATCCAACATATGATAAAGAATTGTATGCATTAGTTAGAGTGTTAGAAACTTGGCAACATTATTTGTGGCCAAAAGAGTTTGTTATTCATTCTGACCATGAGTCACTTAAGCATATTAAGAGTCAAAGTAAATTGAACCGTAGGCATGCTAAATGGATTGAATTCATTGAATCATTTCCATATGTGATTAAGCATAAGAAAGGAAAAGAAAATGTTGTTGCTGATGCTTTATCACGTAGGAATGTCCTTCTTTCCATGTTAGATGCTAAATTGCTTGGTTTTGAATTCATCAAAGAATTATATGCAAATGATTCAGATTTTGGTGAAGCTTTTAATCATTGCAAGCATAATTCTGGTTGGAATAAATTTTTCTTGCATGATGGATTCTTGTTCTTCATTGATAAGCTTTGCATTCCTAAATGCTCTATGCGTTTGCTTTTGTTGAAAGAATCTCATTCAGGTGGACTAATGGGACATTTTGGCATTGCTAAAACTCTTGCTGTGCTAAATGAGCATTTCTATTGGCCAAGGATGCGTAGGGATGTTGAGAAAATTGTGAAAAGTTGCATTGTGTGCCACAAGGCAAAATCTAGGACTAATCCCCATGGATTGTACACACCCTTGCCTATTCCAACAGCACCTTGGGAAGATCTTTCCATGGATTTTGTTCTAGGATTGCCCAGATCCAAGAAGGGAAGAGATTCTATCTTTGTTGTTGTTGATCGATTTTCTAAGATGCCACATTTCATTCCTTGTAATAAAGTTGATGGTGCTTCAAATATTGCTACCTTGTTCTTTAGGGAAATTGTGAGGTTACATGGAATGCCACGGACCATTGTGTCTGACCGAGATGCTAAATTCTTAAGCTACTTTTGGAAGACATTATGGGGCAAGCTCGGAACTAGATTGTTGTTTTCCACATCAAGTCATCCACAAACTGATGGGCGGACGGAAGTTGTGAACAGAACACTTTCGGCCTTACTGAGAATAGTAGTCAAGAAGAACTTGAAGAATTGGGAAGAATGCTTGCCACATGTGAAGTTTGCTTACAATAGGGCTGTTCATTCTACAACCAAATTTTCACCCTTTGAAATCGTCTATGGCATCAATCCTCTAGCACCTATTGACTTAGTCCCTTTGCCTTTGAAGGAAAGAGTTAACTTGGCCGTGAAGATTGGGCCAAATTCCTCTAGAGGTTCATATCCTTTAAGTGGCTGATTTATCCCCTTATTTTGATGCAGATTTTGAAGAGTGAGGACGACTCCTTTTGAA
Organism: Nissolia schottii; assembly: GCA_003254905.1. Taxonomy (NCBI): domain Eukaryota; kingdom Viridiplantae; phylum Streptophyta; class Magnoliopsida; order Fabales; family Fabaceae; genus Nissolia; species Nissolia schottii. Next base: position 95,712 of record QANU01090175.1, read on the forward strand.
GAAGGGGAGGATGATATAAACCCAGCCATCAAGTCAATTGACCAAGTCCAAGTAAATGAGGCCCCAATGACAAGGGGAAAGATGAGAAGAATACAAGAAATAGTTAATAAAGAAATATTGGCTCTAAATAATCAATGGCAATCCGAAAATACAATTCCAAAAGAAGTAATGATCATCCAAGCCCAATTAATAAATGTTGTTGCTGGACTGTGAGCAGTTTGTGATAATTGGGTCATAACTTGGGCTGTAGTGATCCAATTAAGATGAAACCGGTGCCATTTGAAAGCTAAGACAAAATGCTTCAACTTCCATGAAGACAAGAAGACCAAACGAAGTCTTTTAGGTGGTCATTTTCGTTGGTGAAGTTAACAGCTTTTATTAGTGGAGCATTTAACTTTGGAAGGTGGAATTTTAGTGCATGGGTTTTAGTGGCTAATAATGTAGTGGGTAATCAATGTTAAATAGTGGCCAATAAATTTCTGAATAGTGGTGATTTGAAAGGGTTCTAATAAGTCCTATAAATAGGAGAACTTTGTAATTCATAAGGCATCCTTGAAGTGAAATACAATCTGAATTTTCAGAATTCTTTCTCCCATTGTGAGAGTTTTTATTATATCTTCTTTTGCTCTTGTGAGACCTTGTCTTGTCAATCTTCTTTATAAGGTTGGTGATTCAAACTTCCAAAAGCCCCCAATTCGTGCTTCAACCCAGGTGCGTTGTTGTGTGGTTTGGTTTAATTGTGTTCGTGGTTGGACAATCGTCTAATTAGCAGGTCACGTTTCCCTTTAACGTTGGTTGGCTAATTACAATTGTCAGGTCATTGAACTCTACAAACTTAGGGTCTATCACTCCAATATTTCCTTTCCAAATCTGGAGTGTTTGCTCATATCCCTCTTTTCAATTATCCGTTTTATTTGAATTCCTTTTGTTTTGCCTACGCCGTGAAGATTGGGCCAAATTCCTCTAGAGGTTCATATCAACATCTCTACCAAAACTCTGCCGAAAAATCGATCGGACCAGAAACTCTGCGGGAACACTGTCAGGAACTGGGAGTCAGCGGAAGCCCTCAACACCCTCACCTCCATAGCCACCTCTAATCTGCCTTAGGAGTCTAAGTAGGTGGGTAATCCTAAGCTAGCTCACCTCCTTGGTGGCCTATGTGCTTGTGTGCTTTTATGTTCTTATTATGTGTTTTGCTAGAAATGTTTGATTGGGATAGGTAGATGACTTGGCTATGATTTCTTATGCTTTTATAAGTTAAACATGCTTGTATGGTGATGGTTGGAACCTGGTATGAAGCCCAAGAAGTGGCCATGGTTATGGCTTAAAGAAACAATAAGAAAACAAAGAAGGAGGTTCGGTCACGCCCAGGGCACTGAGCAGCTCCATGAACCGCTGAGCGGCCTGGGAGATAACCTTTGAGAAAATGATTTGAAAATTGATCTGTGACTAAGTTGACTCCAGGGACCGCTGAGCGGAAATTGTGGGCACTGAACGGTGCTCGTGGGATCGCTGAGCAGTACCTGTGAGTGCTGAGCGGTGCCAGTGGGCGGTGAGCGACCTGAACCGTGGTTGCTTCGTGGGATTCGGTTTATGAAAGTTTAGAAAGGAAAGGTTATGAAAGATACTTTATGCTGCTTGGTTCCAACACTCCCCTGCCCAAATGATTTATATTTAGATTATGATGTGATTATGTGGTTATATGTTTATGTGTTTGAGTAAGCATGCATCATGAGGATAGATCACTAGAGGTGATTGTTTAATGAATGAGTAATGAATAAATTTGAGAATGAAATGTAGGAACAAGAGCATGATGAGAAAAGATAAATGTGCATACGAGAGAAAAGAATGATGAGACGCATGACATGTGACAGAAAAATGAATGGATTCTGATGCGATGAATATGTTTATGATATGGTTCGCTTCCGGCTTAGCCAAGAAGGTGGCCCCTCTCCACCTAAAGTGTAGGGGTGGAGTCATGTTTGCCCAGGAAACAGACAGGGAAGGCAGGTCGTACACCACCAGGGGACGACGGTCCTAAGGTGTACGATGGAGTACTAGGACACAGGAAGAGTTATGATGAATGATATGAGGATATGCATTGAAATCCGTGCCCTATCGGCATGATGACCCCTTGCATAGATACTACGAAATGTCCCGTGCCTGGCAAGCATGGTGGAAGGTTTACCGCACAACATATGCGTGATGATCAGTTGCGTCGGTCAGCATACATGTTTATGTGATTGTGTTGCGAGGGTTAGGAGTAGAAAGCGTGAGAATCTAGATAAGAAAGACTAGTTCCCTGATCACGTAGTAACATAGTTAAAGTTGTTCAGGATCCTAGGCCAAGATAATAATCAGTAGGATTTTAGTATGCATGCTCACTTAGAGATCTCCTGAACGGCCGGGAGGATAACTGAGAAAAATGAACCTTTGTTAGTGCTAAGGAACCCCACTGAGGACCAAGTGTTCTCACCCCCACCCCCTCAGTTATGGATCCCGCAGGTGTGCAGAGTGAATGGATTAACCCGAGGGACATCAGGTAGACGACAGAGGACTGCAACAGATCAAAGTCAAGGCAAAAGGATGACAGTGGCATTAGGATGGTATATGTTTTGTCTTATTACTTATGACTTTTATATGTTTGTGTAAATATGTATTATTATGGCAATGTGTACTTATGTGGGACCTTGTTTGTAATTATATATATATTTACACATGCACTCTTCATGATCTACTGCGATTCCCACTCAACTTATGTTCGATGCTAACGATTATTGTTATATATTGTCTAAATCACGCACGGCTCCTAGTTTACAAATTGACACTATAAAAGAAAAGTTTTCAAATGGGTCCATATTTTCATATAAATATATATTAGAAAAGTTAAAAGTAAGGGCTGAAGTTAACCCGACACAACGGATAACAACCCTGTGAGCATTGCTTACTACCATGGAAGTGAGCAGTTAGCAGGGGTGTTACAACCAAGACACAAAGGCCATAAATGGCCAAGAAGGTGGCCAAGTGGCCAAGTCAGAAGTCCAACTAAATGAGTCATGACATGAGTCACCAAGCTTAGGTCATGCCTAGGTCATGCATGATGTCATCTTAGGGGCATTTTGGTAAATTTGGCCAAGGACATTATTGGAAGAAGAATTTTCGTGGTTGTGTTCTGTAAATAGCTTGGTAATTCATTCAAATGGAAGACAAGAGGAAGCTTAGTGAAACTCTGCCGGTTTACACACTCCGTCGTTATTCTGCCAAACTGCAAATACAATAGTTTTCTGTTAATCCAAACCCTAAACTCCCCATAATCTCCTCTCTAGAAATCATCTCTTACTATCTTAAGTAAACCCTTCATCCATAACCTTAAAGAATTCTTCCGGTAGCAAGGAGCACAAGTTACCAGATTCTCGGGGTTTCTGCAGACTTGTGACAAATCTAGTCTCCAAGTGGGTAAACTGACTTATGCACTATCTATGTGGTTTATTCTAGATGATATATGATGTTAGGATGCCTTTTATGTGACTTTGATTTATATATGTGTTGTTGGAATTTGTCTGGATTTGCTGGTGCTGACTGTGATTCTTTTAGAAGTTAGGAAAGCCAAGCTGAAATTAGGGCTATGGCACGATTTTGAAGGGATCTGTAGGCTGATATTTTTATCATGAAAAACTAATGTTATTTTTGTATTCTACACGAAAAATTGAGTGGGGATATCAAGTTTTATGATTTTTGGAGTTCCCGACGAATTTCTCAGTAAACAGGCGGAAAACGGGGTTTTTAAGAAAAAGGGCAAAACGGGAATTTCATGTCTTGGGTTTAGAACTATCAAAAATCTTAAGGCAAGTCTTGAGTCCATCGGGTTTTTTAGAACAAAAATTCGAAAGAAAACAGGGCATTTACGGGGGCGAAACGGTAATTTGGGGAAAAGGGGTAAACTTCTAATTTCAGAATGCTGAGGTCAAAATCTGAAATTTTAGACATGCAAAAATAATCTTAGGACTATCAAAAACCTTGGCGTAAGGTCTTGGACCTCTCCGGTTTATGATTGCTAGTTTCTGACAGAAACCAGACGTCTGTTTTGCTAGTTGCTAGGTTTACGTTTATGTTTAAGATATGAGATTATGTTCCTTATATGTGAAGTTAGTGACATTATATGATTAATGTTATGAGTTATGTGAAGTTAGTGATATTATATGATTGATGTTATGAGTTAGGTGAGGTTAGGGATATTATATGACTACTGTTATGAGCTATATGAAGTTAGTGATATGATACAATTGATGTTATGAATTATGTGAAGTTATATGTTATATGATGTGATGTATGATGAAGATGATAATATGAGGTATTGAATTTTGCTTATATGAATTGTTACAACAAATACTGAATTGTGCACATGATGATGATGATGATGATGATGGGAAAAACCCCCTCTAGAAGGGTCGAGGGCTCGGCTTTTGGGGAAGGTCTAAGTCCCGGTCGAGTCGTAGGTCCGGCCCCACCGCCATCATAGGATGGTCACGTCGGTCGTGGTTGGTGAGAATTACGGGTTCAAGACCCTTCAGGTGAGACCCTTCAGGTTTAGCGCGACCTGGCCGCCACGATCCGAGCTGTAAGTGTGGTTGTAGCAGTGTGGCCGCAGCTACAAGGGACGAGGGCATAACTACTTATAAGGAAAACCTTATAGAGCAAAACTATAAGTGGATGCCAGCTAAAACTTGTAGATAAAATGGGCACGGTTATAAGTGGAAGCTAGCTGAAACTTGTGGATAAAATGGTTTTCAGAAAATGAGGATTTTGATACAGTAGTGTAGTTGTGTGAATTTTATGACAGTATGAGTTAGGAACTAGACTAGCAGACAGATGACGTAGATAATGAAGCATAGATTCCCCAATCGCCTAGTAACCTAGATAAAGCTGCTCACGCTTAGTATGGATATTAATAACTAGTAGGACCATAGTATAACTGTGACACCTAGAGACCCCCTGAGTGGTGGAATCATAATTGAGTATGAAATGAGTTACGATGATTAAGGTTTCCCACTGATAACGCAGTGTTCTCATCCCCCACTCCTTTATGGTTCTAGGTGAGCACGACAAGGATGTAGAGGACGTCAGAGCAGTGCAAGCAATACAAGGATGAGCAGCACTAAAGAAGATGGACAGAGGAATAAGGAAATCAAAGCTACGATAGAGATCTCGCACTAGTCCTTAGTCAATAGGCGATATGTTTTTACTACTATGTAATTGTATGTAACATCTATAATATTACATGTGTAACTATTTGCGAATATATGGCATGGACCTTTGGTTGCTACGAATGTTGAATATACCTAATTAATGTTAGTTAAGTATGCTATTTTACCACTTATAATATATGTTCTGTCAAGAACCAGACTCATATTTTATACTATGATGTGTATAAAGAAAAGTTGAAATTTGGTCCATATTTTTGGGTAACTGTATTTTTAAACTCATAAACGGGACTAAGTATTACCCAACCAAAAGAGATAACAACTTAGTCAGTAGGTTTGTGACTTAAGCATGGACTAGCTAGCTAAGGTATTTCAGCATGGACCTTTGGTTGCTACGGATGTTGAATATACCTAATTAATATTAGTTAAGTATGCTACGTTACCCCTCAGAATATATGTTCTGTCAAGAACCAGGCTCATATTTTATACTATGATACGTATAAAGAAAAGTTGAAATTTGGTCCATATTTTTGGGTAACTATATTTTTAAACTAATAAGCGGGACTAAGTATTATCCCAACCAAAAGAGATAACAACCTATATGACAAGTTTGCGACTTAAGCGTGGACTAGCTAGCTAGGGTGTTTCAGGAACCACATCACACAAAACTTTGCCGATATATTTTCCGATGGAAAATTCCAACTCCACTTCCTCCTTCATTAGAACCTCACCTCATTCACTAAGCCAATGAAGTTTTTATGGCATAGCTTGTAGTTTAGTGACTGGTTTTACTTTTGAAACCAATCTATCACTAGTTGCATTTGTGCAACTCCCCATATCCAAAATCATCATACACCCTACCATTGATAGAACACCTAATATGGAATATGTTTTCTCATTGGGTCTCATCCAGGCCTTCCATTGACTTCATAACAATCTCTTAATCATCAATATCTCTCCCTCAATTCTATTTTGTTGAGGCTCCCTCTCATTTCTTCTTCTTTCTCTCCATTCTTCTTTTCCATGATGATCCCTATTCTCCAATTGGTCTAAACTCTCATGGAGTGCATCATTTTGTTGCTTCATCAACCTCTCCAAATGTTGTGTTAAAGCTTGCATTTGGAATTGTGAAAGCCCTCCTCCACCATTATGATTATCACCTACCATCTTAAACAAACAAATCAAATGTAACCAAAAATGCCTCACCACACTCAAGTGTATCACTCGTTTATGGCTTTTTCTATTATGTGCACTCTTGCCTTTTTTCACTCTAGAATTCTTTTGAGTTATTAAGTGATTCCACATAGGACTATCCACCAATTGTGTTAAGACAAGGATTAAGAAGGCTAACAAGGTTTAGAAACAAGAAAAATAGCCACCAAACCCACAAAATAGCAAGAATACCTTTGAATATGTTGGTCTTGGCAACCAATACCCAAGGGGGGTGAATTGGGTATTTTAAAAATTATTCCAATTTTGACAAATATTGCATTTTCATGAAAATAACGTTACTACGCAGCGGAATATAACAATTAAAGATGTAATATAAGCATGCTCAATTATGTTTATAATAAAACAATAAGATCAATAGAGCAACTTATAAACAATTATAAACAAACGCAAATTTCAAATATGCAAGACAATAATGTAAGTTTGCTATAAATAAAGAGATAGAGTTAGAGAGATTGTAAACAGTGGTTTATCCTGGTTCGACCACCCTTGTGATCTATGTCTAGTCCCCAAGCTTCTTGCTCAAGATTTCTCCACTATCATCAAGCTTTTAACTTAGGTGCTTGACAAACCTTTACATCCAAGAGCACTCCTCACACTTAGGATCCCCCACCTTTGTGTAGAAGCCTTAAGAACCAAATCTTAGGGATACCATACCCTAAGCAACTAGAGGGATACCTCACCCTCTTTACAAGTGTATGGAAATTTTGTGTTTGATAAGAAACTCTCTCAAGAGTAGATAATACAAATTGAAGCTCTATAGGTGTATTGACAATATCTTTCTTTTCACTCTTATGATGATGGAAGATATTAATCCATTGATAGAATGAAGTATGAGGATGATAGGAATCAAAGGCTTGGCTAGAAATGAGAGTTTAGTGGGTATTTATAGGGTTTCTAAGTGTACTAGCCGTTTATAGCCGTTACCCATTATTTTAATCAATTTTATCCATTGAAAAACTAGCCACTTTCGGCTTCAGGACTCGAGTCATTCGAATGACTCTTGAGAGGTCATTCGAATGATAGCTGTTATCTAGTCGTTGTGTTTCTCTGATGACAGAGTCATTCGAATGACCATTCTTGAGTCATTCGAATGACTCAACAAAATGACTTGCTCTACAAATTTATAGATCTTTCTCTTAGCTTTATGTAGCAATTTGAACCTCAATTGGAGTTCTATAGCCCAAGATATCATCATTTTACTAACTACTGTGCAAGTCACTTTGCTGAGCGTGCCACTCATCCATTTTCTTATCTTTCTTGATTCCTAAGTTTGTCTAACTCATTTTACATCCTGGAATCAATTAAGATCATTTAAGAGCATCATTCTAAGAGTTTAAAAAGAGATATATATCAATTTTCCTTTGACAAGAGTACCTTAAGTCCTAAGAAACTATTTCCCTTTTTACAGTTTGCTTGGACTTGGTATTCTTCATGAATCCTATCTTTGGCATTACCATGTTCTTCATGGAATTGACATTTCATGCTTCGCCTTTTGTTTTTGGGCATCATATGAATGTTCCTTCTTGTTCCATCTTGTTCTTGATGCCTTGGACTTTCCTATACACAAGATAATTCACTAGAAAGTATAGTTAGTCCAATGTGTTCCAATATCTTCATATGCATATATAGATTAATCAATGCATCATACATATACAATTAGGTAAAGATCAAATTATATTAATCAAATAATATTCTTTGCCCAGCATGCATGAATTGTGACATTAAAGCACTTGATATTTATGCATATACACATATAGACACAAATATATCCAATAGTTAATCCATTAAGCACGTATAGAGAGTTATTGGATACATTCTCAAAAGGATGTTTCTCATATAACTTTGTATGATGTGTAAGCTATATGATTACCATCAAGTTCAATCATACAAGATCAAATGTATTCTATTTAGCATATAACATCAAATGTATTCTATTTAGCATACAACATCAAATGTATTCCTTTTAGCATATACCATCAAATGTATTCTTTTTAGCATATGACATCCTTTTGCATTCTAATTGTCATTATCTATTTGTTATGTTCTATTTGTCATCATCAAGATATCGAACAACTAGGGAAACCTAGTTCTACAAATATAAACATATACAATAAGTATAGACAATTAGAACATATTGTATTTGTCATCATCAAAACATATTGTATTAAACAATTGGAACAACTAGGGAAACCTAGTTCCACAATCTCCCCCTTTTTGATGATGACAAATCACCAAAAGATAAATATGTCATTTAAGATTAACAACCATAAGCATAGACATATTTTTGTGTCTCTTGACAAATAGGCATAACATATTTTCTTTTCTTTTGTTATTTCTCCCCCTATTTGTCATAAGCAAAAAGGGGAGGAGAAATTTTCTCCCCTTATTTGTTTGTGTCTCTCCTCAACATTATTTCTCCCCAATATTGATATTATCAACCTTATCGTGTCCTAACTTTTCACAAGGAAAAAGATGCAAGAGAAATAATAGATAAGATATAAAGCGCATCTCTCACTATTTATATCATCCCCCTATCTAGTCATTAAAAACATTTTCCCTTGATTTTTAGCACTTATCTACATATATATGCATACAAGTAAAAAACCCATCTCCCCCTTTGTTTTTCAATGAGATCATCTCATGATTTTATCTCCTTTGAGAATCAAATGGTTTAAGCAAGATGTAAATCATGTGATAGACAATAATCCCTTTAAGCTCTGATACCACTTGAAGACATTCATAATTGAAACATGAAAGGGGTATGGATTATTGAGCTTTAAAAGTGTGTACCTTGCAATGCATTTTGAATTTCACACTAAGCAAGAGGATATGAAAGTGAAGAGTATGTACCTTATTCTCTTTAAGAGTGCAATAGCAGATCTTCTAGCAACACAAAACACTTACAAGCCATGTTTCCACTTGATGGTCATGTTAACGACTTGTGTGTTTTGATTTGATGTTTTGAAAAATGATCCTCTTTACTTACCAATTGGTTGTACTTGTTACTTGTTACTTGTTATAAAATGTTGAGCAAGAAGTGGTAGGTTCCATTTTAATTTAAGTCTTTGTTCCCCCCTCAATTTATGCATGGTATCAAAATATACTCACAAACATATAATGTGCATATTCAACAAAAAAATGTTATGATATATGGTTATCTCGAAGAAGCATATGATGACATTAACCAATTAGAAGCTTAGGTATATGACATAATATGACATCTTGAGCTCCCCCTTTCAAAAATAATTTTTCAAGAAATTATCCCCTAAGATATGTATAATAAATATATTTTCCTTGAGAGAAAGCACGTGGGGAATTCCAATCAAAACTACTTGTTATTCTTAAGACAACACGTGTCAAGAAATTTGAATGCCACTTGTTAATAGAAATCAGAGTAAGCACAGTGGTGAGAACTTGTGGTGGCAAGGGAGCATAAATAAATTTAGCTTTAAACACACACTTGTTATTTATCACTTGTTGTTTATATGAGGCACATTTCAAGTTATCACAATGGTGCAAGCATATTGGAGCAAACATAGCTATGTGTACCAAAGCATGATATGGATGTAAAACCAAGCATTTCAACCTTTTGATCATAAGGGTACATGTTATAAGGATAAAGAAATATTATCTAGTAAGATCCACCCTATATTTCATGAAAAAATTAAAAGATGTAATTCAAATAAGATGATTTTCATGAAGATGATGACTTGAGAAAACATATGTCATGATAAGCATATTTTTGGAACAATGCTAAGCATTCAAGTATCATATTATCCAAACTATAGATAACCATGTAAGATTAGGGATAGAGATACTTATTGAAGTCGATTGGGTATGATGTTCCTCTTGAGTGATCCCTTGAGCTTTAGCTTTCCTCTTTGAATGTTCCATTCCATTGTATGTGAAGAGATCTCTTTTAAGTTCTTGTTCATTCTAGCTCCTTTCAACTCCTCCATGATTCACTTGGGCTTGTATCTCACTTATGAAGATCTTGATGCATGCTTTTAAAAGAAGAGAGAAACTATGAAAGTTCTCCAAATCATTAGTTAGCATCAAAAGTCATTTTAACAAGCACAATATAGGTTGATATATCAAACACTTGCACATATAATCATTTGATGCATTATCAACCATCATGCTAAGAGAATCATAATCCCTTGAATCCGAAATGATTTAGACTGTTTCACATAGAGATTCAAGAGTAAAAGAAGGATTTATGATCATTATCAAGACATATATATAAACCTAGTTCCATCAATGATCACATAAGGCATACATTAATAATTAGCAAAAGGAATCACACATGCCAATCAAGATTACAAGCTCTAGATCATTATCCCTTAGTATGCATGTTTTAAAAAAAAAAGAATTTTCCTTTTGTTATATGAAAAAGTTGTACATAGTTTCCTTTGAATTTATGTTTTTCCCAAAAGATGATATGCAATATATAATCAGAGATTAGCATAGTAGAAATAAAGAAATTTAACAAATTTCTTTTCATTTTACCCTTTCCCTTTAGACATTATTAAAACACGGTAAGTATCCATTTTTGATCAAGGGAAGAGGATATGCATAACCAAAAAAAATAAAAAATTAAATGATGCAATCACAAATATTCAGACTTTTAAAAGTCGTCAAACAAAGAGAATCACATGCATTATAAGCTATTATAACTAAAATTCAAGTTCAAAGCATATTGTCCAAGGAATAATCAATGTTTATGGACATAAGGGATAAGGATTAATAAACATAGTATTAAAGGATAAGAGGGTTAGAAATGATATCACCGAAAGTATGCTTCTTGTGGTTGTATTGATTGTTTAAGGCATTAAGCTCCCAATCTCCCTTTAATAGCTCAAACCCATGGTCATTCGAATGATCAGGGGGGTTACATTCGAATAACTCTGAAAGAATAGCAATCCGAGAGCTCAAATTTTTGGCATTCGAATGATCCGGGGGGTTACATTCGAATAACTCTGAAAAAATAGCAACCCGAGAGCTCAAATTTTTTGGCATTCGAATGGAAGACAATGGTTCATTCGATTGATTTTCGAAAATTTTTAGATCTGAGATGAAGGATTTTGGCATTCGAATGGAAGACCCTTTTTCATTCGATTGATTTTTCAAAAATTTAGACTTGAGAGAAAAGAATTTTGTCATTCGAATGAATTATTCGGGTTATTCGAATGACTTCACATTTTGAGCTCTCTGTTTCCAAATTTTCTTCATTTATTCGAATGACATCCCTTGTCATTCAAATGCATCTGCATTCTAGCATAATTTTGGTTTCCACTTGATTGCCATGAGATACCTACAAAACAAGAAAAATTTCTTTGGTATCCAAGAGTCTTGGATCCTTTGAGATTAGTCTTCAAGGATTTTCCCTCAAGTATAAATGTTACAATATGTAATTTGAGAAAATAACTTGAATAGCCTATATCTATCATATTTTGATTAACATTATCATTGTCAAGTGATATTGACAATTTAAAGCATGATTAGGCATAAAATATGATAT
>QANU01090175.1:107739-137487 GCA_003254905.1 Nissolia schottii
TCATGTGCTTAGTGAATTATTCAAATGTAAAGAGCATATGCACATGATGCTATCAATTACCTAAGGCCCATAAGAAATATACCTCATTTTTGTTGATTCTTCAAGTGAATGTACAAGAGAGGTAAAGATTTTTGATACCTTGGCCTTGGAAAATGAGTGAGCATTTTTCTTTGTCCATTGCTTCTCATTTGTTATCTTGAACTCTGGAAGTACATGAGGAACTTTTCTTCAGTGCTTCATTCTTGTTTGATTAACAAGATTTCTCTTAGACCGTGGAAGAACTTTGGTTAAGGACTCCTCCTTATTTTGTTCACCAATTTGTTCATCCTTTTGTGAAATTTTCTACACAATTGAAGCACTTGGAAGACATTTTGGTACCTATTTCAACTTGGGTCCTTTTGGGTTAGTGTAGGCATTTTTATCATCTTTAGGAACCCATACCAAATTATTTATCATACAAGAATTTCTTCTATAATGACACAAATGAGAAATATGTCCTAATTTTCCACAATAATTGCATACAATAGATTTTGATGATGATTTGATACTATTATGACATTCTAAACCATATTTGTTGCAAAACATGCTTGACTTTTCACATTTAGAAATATTTGTCTTCTTTTCATTATCAATGGATAATATACATGTGGTCTCTTCATTCTTCTCAATTTTGGAAGACAATTCCTTAACTTGATTTTCAAGATCAATGCAATTTTCAAACATAGTTAAGGTTTCACATTTCAAGGTTATTTCCTCATCAAGAAAAGAGCATTCATTTTTCAATGATTCAATTTGGTTTTCAATAGAGGAAATATTTTCTAAGCAACTCAAGCTATTATTTCTAAATAGCAACAAATCATTGAGCAAATCATCATATGCACATTTAATATTATCATAGGAAGGATAATGGTCAAGTTTTGGATTTTTTACCTCAAAGTCCTTTGAATCAACAATTTCCTCAATTGACTCCTCTTGATAATCATCTTTATCTTCATGCTCATCCAAGAAGGCTTCAAGAGGATGTCTTTTTGGGTCTTCCTCTTCTTGCGCTCTAATTTCAAATTTGTAATAAACATTGTCATAACAATAAAGAGCACTAAGAGTTTCCCAAATACTTTTGGCACTAGAGCAATGTTTAACCTTATCATAGATATTTTCACATAGACTATTTCTTAGGATTTGCATTGCTCTAATGTGTAAGGAAAATTGTTTCTTATCGTAGTCATTCATTTCATGTGGGTGTTTATGAGTATATCCATCAATCACAATATCCCACATATCAATATCTAGTGCTTTTATATAGATATTTATTTTTTATTTCCATATCACAAAATGTTCACCATCAAAGAATGGTGATTTAATAGATTCATACCAATCCATTTCTAAGAACTTAATAAGGTTACCAAACAATTAGGACCTTTAACTCTAAGCGGATAAGCTTTTTCCAGAGCACGAAGCTCTGATACCACTTGTTGGTCTTGGCAACCAATACCCAAGAGGGGGGTGAATTGGGTATTTTAGAAACTATTCCAATTTTGACAAATATTGCATTTTCATGCAATTAACGTTACTACGCAGCGGAATATAACAATTAAAGATGTAATATAAGCATGCTCAATTATGTTTGTAATAAAACAATAAGATCAATAGAGCAACTTATAAACAATTATCAACAAACGCAATTTTCAAATATGCAAGACAATAATGTAAGTTTGCAATAAATAAAGAGATAGAGTTAGAGAGATTGCAAATAGTGGTTTATCCTGGTTCGACCACCCTTGTGATCTACGTCTAGTCCCCAAGCTTCTTGCTCAAGATTTCTCCACTATCATTAAGTTTCTAACTTAGGTGCTTGACAAACCTTTACATCCAAGAGCACTCCTCACACTTAGGATCCCCCATCTTTGTGTAGAAGCCTCAAGAACCAAACCTTGGGCATCATATGAATGTTCCTTCTTGTTCCATCTTGTTCTTGATGCCTTGGACTTTCCTATACACAAGATAATTCACTAGAAAGTATAGTTAGTCCAATGTGTTCCAATATCTTCATATGCATATATAGATTAATCAATGCATCATACATATACAATTAGGTAAAGATCAAATTATATTAATCAAATAATATCCTTTGCCTAGCATGCATGCATTGTGACACTAAAGCACTTGATATTTATGCATATACACATATAGACACAAATATATCCAATAGTTAATCCATTAAGCACATATAGAGAGTTATTGGATACGTTCTCAAAAGGATGTTTCTCATATAACATTGTATGATGTGTAAGCTATATGACTACCATCAAGTTCAATCATACAAGATCAAATGTATTCTATTTAGCATATAACATCAAATGTTAATTATTTAGCATACAACATCAAATGTATTCCTTTTAGCATATACCATCAAATGTATTCTTTTTAGCATATGACATCCTTTTGCATTCTAATTGTCATTATCTATTTGTTATGTTCTATTTGTCATCATCAAGATATCGAACAACTAGGGAAACCTAGTTCTACAAATATAAACATATACAATAAGTATAGACAATTAGAACATATTGTATTTGTCATCATCAAAACATATTGTATTAAACAATTGGAACAACTAGGGAAACCTAGTTCCACAGAATATGAGTTTTAGAAACAAGCATGAACCACTCAACCAAATCTTTGTTTTGTTCAAATTTTCTCTTTTTTTTTCTTCTTTGTTTCTTTTGGTTTTTTTTTAAATCAACAAAGGCTTAACTTTTGCAATGGTTCACCAAAAATGAAAAGGAACAAGAATACAAGAGAAATAACAATGGCAAAGAAAATGTAGAGGAAATTTCGAAACCTCAAACCGGAGCTCTGATACCAAATGATATGAGCCAAAGTTATTATTTCAATTGAACTAACACAAGATATTCAACAAATTAACTCTCAGTTTGTTTGTTGATGAACTTAGCTAGAAAAATTAGTTTTGCACAACAAAACTAAGAGAAATGTAGGCAGCGGAATTTGATAGCTAACCAAAGAATTGGAATCAGTCCAATTTGAGACGAAACACCAAAGGATTTGGTTAAGTTCTTTGATAACCTCACTTCTTGAATTACTCAAGAATTCAGGAGAATCACTCTCGCAATTTAGTTTGATAGAAATCAAAAGGTTTGCTAAAATGCTAAATCTTATTGTATCCTTGTATTGCTACTTTGGCTGCCTTATATAATTTGTCAATTTGTGTTACACAATACCAAAAGTCACAAAATTAACTCCTAAAGGCTGCACCGAAAACCTACTCTAAATGTACTATAATTACATTAACATTTAGCCAAAAATGCTTTGTAACCTATGGCTGAGCATTCAACAATTGGCTACTCATTAAGAACCAACTAAATGCAAAACAATGTACTTAACTCTCACTTATTCCACAGCTAGGCTGCTCTTATTATCCAAAACAAAATTGAAAACACACTAATTGGTGGCTTTAAAGTTGATTTAACAACCACAAATGCCAATTAAGCTAAAATAAACTTAGCCACATTTTTGGGCCAATTATTATGAACAAAACTCCAAATAATAACTTCTAAACCCAAGAAGATTGTAGAATGCATCCCTTCAACTTGTGGACCAAGTTCAATGACACAATTAACCAATTTGAGCTCATCTTGATCCAAACTAAGTCCAATCTTCAGAATTGTAACTAAGACTTGGTTTAAAGCCTCATTGGCTTTTCTTGCTCTAGCCTGAGTCATAGGTCCTCCTAGTCCTCTTATGGCTTCTTGATCTTGGGTCTTGAACATGTCATCATCATTGCCTTAATATCACTACGATTTATGTCGTCAATCATTTTAAAGAAAACAAAATATCTCTCAATATGGCTCACTTTTTTTTAACTTATGAGTTTTCCGCAAAGTTTCAAAATTTTTTGTATTTTTTTAATAATTATTTGACAAAATTAAGTCTAAAGGTTAGGTAAAAGCTAAAACGTGACAACTAGTAAGCGTTAATTACAATTTAACCGTAATTAGTTAACTAGGATGTTACACTTCGGAAATTTGATGATTAGTTGCAATGCGAGTGTTAGCCTATTGAGTTTATCATCATGTTTTACTTTATGGCAAACTTATTTATTTATTTAATTTTGTTGTTTGACAAGCAAGCTAGTTTATGCTCCTCGTCTTAGTTTGGAAACATGTTATGTATTTTTTTTTTTTTGAATTGATGTGACTGTGAATGTTGAAGACACATGATTATATTTACTGTTATAAATAATTGATGAGATATATTCAGAATATCTGGTGTTTGTGATCCAACATTTGTATGTCTAACGTTCCGCGACTATCTTTTCCTCGTGTTTAATAATGAGAAATTATTCAATGTATGGATCACATTTTAACTCATGAGTTTTCATCAAAAGTTTAAAATTCCCCTATTTTTCTAAATAAGTATTTTAGAAAATAAGTCTATAATAAAGAAAAGCTAAAATGTGACAACTAGTATACGTTAATTGTGTTTTAAGCATAATTGACTAGCTAGAATGTTGCATGCATCACATAAAAAATATGTATCAACATTTTTTTAAAAGTTTTTTTTTATAAACGTTAATATACATTTATGATGTGTTGATACTTATTTTCATTATGTTGATACCTATGGCTATTACATTGATGCCTATTTTTATTATATTGATATCCACGTGGTGAATGGGTTTGACACTCGAGAGAGAAAAAGGCATCAAGTTGATGTTGATGCCTATCTCTATTATGTTGATGCATATTTCTATTATGTTGATGCCTAGTTCTATTATGTTGGTACATAGGAGTACGAGAATGAGAGCAGAGCAGAGAGAATCTGCTCTCTGATGGGAGACAGTACCACATGATGGAAGGAGAATGTGATTTGATGGAGAGAGAGTGTGTTTAAAAGACTGAAAAATAGTTACGTTGATATTGTCTTAATGTGTGTTGATATCACATGCACAGGTGTTGATGCCAGTTGTGTCAGAAATGTTACTCATTGTACCAAATACAATTTTATCTTTTTCTCCCCTCATATACTATGTATATAGAATATTTGGGCACATTTAATGTCGCTCAATCTAAAACAACAAAGAGAATAGGAGAAATAAAGCGGGAACATAAGCAGAGGTCTTTTATAAATCCTTGAGATAAAGTAAAATTAAGATTTGTACAAAGCAGCCAATTAAGGCTTGTGGTAAAAACAAAGGCTTGGAATTCTTGCACGACCATACACTGAGAAACTAACTAGTGAATTGTCAAGGAAGGCTACATATATAATAAAATTTGGACAACAACCATACCCATCTTTTAAAAAATCATTGGTTTCACCATGCTCACATTTTTTTTTATCTCCATCATGAGATTAATGCTTTTATGAGAAAATTGTATGATTGTTGTCCAAATTTTATTGTACAAATAACATTCTTTTAAATTGTCCCCACTTTTGAGCACCCAAGAACACACCATGATGGTTGCTAGTCTGCTAGAGCATATATCATTAAAAAAGCTGCTCCTTCTTGTCATGCCACCATCTCCACCTGTGGGAAAAAGCATACTAAAAGCATTAGTTAGCAGTCAAAAGATCTTGGCATCTGCGTATGGGTTTCACATGTGCCTGAATTTTACCCTTCACATTTTACTGCCGGAACACAAAGCTTCTATTATCTGTGTGCCGAAAGTAGACCAATAAGAGAATCTTTTGGAGCTGTTCCAATCTCGTTGTTAATTTAAAGCATTATGAAATCTTTTGACTGTCAAAACACTAATGCAAGAGACTCACTTAACTAATTTTTGTTTTAATAGAATCTAAATATGTATTAACAATACTGTTAATTTGACTCACCAATAGTAATCCCATCTGGGTCTAACTTTGGTCATGCGGTTTTCACCATATGGATAATCAGTTTCGGCTCTCCTTGCGTTTCTGAATGCACAGCAGCCAATGGAATATATACCAATAAGAAACACAAGCACGACGACGTTAAGAACAGATATCTTGTGCCAGTCCCTTCTCATGTTTTCCAGCACACCAGCCTTGCAGGAATTACAGTCGTAGCACAGCAAAGTTGGGTCACTGTTCCAACGGTAGCAATCAGGGTCTTGAGACAT
Source organism: Nissolia schottii (assembly GCA_003254905.1). Taxonomy (NCBI): domain Eukaryota; kingdom Viridiplantae; phylum Streptophyta; class Magnoliopsida; order Fabales; family Fabaceae; genus Nissolia; species Nissolia schottii. The sequence continues at coordinate 113,856 of QANU01090175.1, forward strand.
ATCCATTGTCTCCATGTTGTAAGAATTGCACGCCGTTGGTGGTTTACAACATCCAGACTGCATTAACCCACAGCTACGATTTAGTTAGTATTCATAAATTTTACAACAAAGAAAAAATAAATAAATATTCAATCTCCTGTTACGCACTATAAAACTTATCCACTTCTTATTTCTGCCGAAATAAACTACTCATGCAGTGTGTATTGGATTTTAATAATCTGTACACAGTCAGGTCGCTTTCAATATATGCAGTCCTTAAAATTATTAAAGTGATTGTGAAAACGAAGAAAGGATCAATAAGAAAAAATTAAGGACTGTAAGACACAAAAAGGGGTGGGTTTAAGAATTTGCATAAATTCCATAAATTTTTATAATCTGTATAAGAGATGCATGTCATTTGCATATGAAGACCACCTATCTAAGATCAAAGCATACAAAGCTTCAAATATCTTTTTCCAGATATGAGAAACACAAAACGCAATACATGAATTGACCCAAAGCTAATTATAACAAAGCCCCAAGTACCACCTACCTGTACGGGAGACATGTCCCTCTGCATATAATCAAGAGCTGTCCAGGAGGCAAGCTTGGCACAAGTGTTAGACCCCAGAATACAGCTCCTAATATTACTCCAATATTGGGGATCCTTAATCCTGCTCCTCAACCATGGTGAATAATCCCCAAGACGGTACTCCCTATAAGCCCTCCCAGGCACTTCCACTCCCCCGCCCTGGCCCGTTACAACGAAGCCGAATATGGTCAAGCCAAATAGGGCCGCTATAAGAAGCAACATGATCACCAAGTAAACCCATAGCGCCCAGGCCACATGGAAGCACGCCCCTATGAAGCCTGCAAGTGAAATCACGAGCACAACGAAGCCTATGACCAGAAGTGGGGTTTGGAGGAAATTTTCACAGGTTGTTGTGCTCCTTGCCATCCATAGACCCGCGCCGATGATGGGTATTGATGATAACAGCGTAAAGAAGTTCAACAACCCGATCACTGTGTTGCTGAACCGCTGCATCTCTAACTTCTCTTCCTCCCTCTATTATTGTCTTGGTTGTGTTGTGTTATGCTTCCTTTCTCCGCAAAAGGGATGTCACTGAATATATGCATAAAGCTTTCGGAATTTTAAATATTCTGTCTTCTTTGCTAAGCTATTGCTTTCCTTGCATTATTAGAAGAGAAATACTTTGCTGACATAGAACAATGATATTTGATATTTTATTTTCTATTTTATTCCTTAAAATGTAGGTGTCATTCATCAAAGTATTATAAGTTGATATTTAGACCCATGCATTAGTTTCACAAGCATTACTCTTATTAGAAACTTTTGTTTATGGGAAAAGAACCTTTAAATAAAAATGTTATTTGTATAACAAGATGTGGACAACAACCATATAACTCTCTTACAAGATCAGGAGTCTCAAAATTGAGAGAAAAAATGTGAGCATGACAAGACTCATGCTTTTATGAGAGAGTTGTATAGTTATTGTCCAAATTATGTTGTACATGTATCATTCCTCACTATTATTTAATTGTACTTCTGGTTCTTAGCCATGAAGCTATTCACTATCACATTTACGAAACTTCCCCTTATATAACTTCATGGCTATCTAAAGAGAATATATCCAAATCAAAAGAATATCTTATGTGTCTCCCAAGAAACAAATGTAAAACAACTTTTTATATGGAACAAATGTAATTTATTTAGATAGTACATACCACATTGAGAGCACATTAAGATATCATGTCGACTCACTTCTTACTCACTATTTGATGGAACCCCATGAGTAGGGTTCATAATGTAACATTCCGATTTTTTTTCTTACAAAGATTTCGCATAATAAATAGATATATAAGTAATATAATTAGATTAGGGTTGAAAATCCTAATGTTATTCCCTAAAAGCACCAAATGAGGCGATAGTTTGCCATTTCGCGAAAATCCGCAGACATCGGATTCATAGCCTTTCGCCACTGGAATTTAATCATACATAAAAGGCACTGGTAAAGAACACTTGTATGAAAATAAATTCACAAATACCTTGGATAAACCTAGGATTCCCCCTAGAGCAATTAAGAGATCACGATAGTGGTATCGAAATATTTTTCGGACGGCTGCACGCGAAGCACCCGGACAGTGTACGACATAACACGATCAAACCGGACTGGAAAGTGGGCCCCACGGTCAAGGAAAATCTGCTCTCTCACGTTTTCTCTCTCCTCATTAGGACCAAGCATTTTTGGTCAAAAGTCAAAGATGACTTGGCATGCTTATCTAATTCTTTTTATTTTATTTTTCCTTTTCTTTTACTTTAATTTTTGTCGGCACAAATGGCCCAAAGGCTCGGCCTCCTAGGCCTATAAAAAGCCCCTCATATGGCTTTCATTTCCTCACTTTCTCATCTCTAAGTCTCTGCTCAAAATTCGTTCCGTTCAGAAACCCTGCCGTTACACTGCCGGAACTAGGAACCTAGCCAGGAAAGCTACACACCTAGGGAAACCTTGCCTCACCCTCCTAACCATCCACAAGACTCTAAGGAAGTGGGTAAACCTAGCTTGCTCACCTCCTTGGTCATTCAAATGACCTGATATAAATGCTCCAGGATGAGTAAATTTTAGTGTCATTTGAATGACAATGCTAGGTCATTCAAATGACCTTGTTATAAACTCATTCGTAGCGCTATTTCTCGCATAGTTGCCTTAGTAACTTCACAATAAACATATTTATACTTTCTATATGTTCCAACAAGTACCGTTACACTTTTTTAACAAGTACCGGTATACCTTGAAGAAAGTACTTAGTTATATGATTAGGATTATCCCCTCTCTTGGCACGTCCAACGGACAAGCCCCTCACTAGTTCACTAAGATGGATTGGTTATAAATGCAGGCACAGGCCTGACTACGATACCACAAGCATAGGCCTAAGTTCATGAATATAGGCACCGACCTGACTATGAAGGCACAGGTCATACTATGATAATTACATGCACATGCCTGACTAAAGAATGGGCTCATTAAATGAATGAACAAAGTAACGCAAGGAAAAGTCACAAGGCTGACTTGGTCGAGTCACAGGGCTGACCCACAAGTCCATGCCTAATCGAGTCACAGGGCCGATCCATGTAACATCCCAAATTTTCCCCTTACAAAGGTTTCACGTAATTAACAATTTCGCGTAATTAAAGTGGTCACAAGACAGTTATTTAGACTGGAAATTAATTATGAAGGTTTCTTAAATCCAAAATAGCAGTCAAAATAATGGTTGTGAAAGCTCACGGAAATTTGCACGAGCGTCGGAATAATGTTCGGGTAATATCGAAATTTCGTCAGGTCCCAAAGGTATCCGTAAAATATACTCTCACGGAGATGTTCACAATTACCTTAACCTGGCATACCATTATGAGCAGGAAAATTAGTAGATCACGACTGTGTGCTCGAAATATTTTTAGGATATCCGTACACGAGAGATTAGCGACCAAATACGATCAAACGTGATCAAAATTAACCAGGAAGCCTTGAAGCTTATCCACGGGAAAGATATTTTCAGAAAATAATAATATAATAATATAATTGTAATAAAAAGAAAATAAAAAAAGAAAAGAAAAAGGAAATAGCCACGCAGGCCCTTGGGGCTATAAATACCCCGAGGGTTACTGTTTCACTTTCACAATTTCTTTCATTATTACACATTTTCGGCTCCAGCTGTGCACGCTACGATAACACTGCCAGACTCAGGAAAAATAGGAGAAGCATACCAACGTGAAGAAGATATTTTTCTTATCACTTTCACCGATTCAGAAAAAGCTTAGGAAGTGGGTAACCCTAGACCCATTGTATATGTGGTTTTTAATGTTATTTTATATGTGTTTATATGAAGATTTGATGAAATAGAGTTTATGTAGAAAATGTAGGGAATATTATGAAATAATTGTTTTGTATGCTTCTGAGCTGGAAAACTGTGTTATAGTGCCTGTTGAAACCATGGGAATGCTTTAAAGGAAAAATAAGGGTTACAGTGAAGAATTTTAGCACGAAACAACGTCACGGATGAGTTTAAGGCAAGGTCATTTGATTGACCTCATTGTCATTCGAATGACCCTGAAATTTACTTACCCTGGAACATTTTTAATAGGTCATTCAAAAACAAACCCTAATCATTCGAATGACCACTCATTTTTAGTAACAGAGAGCTAAATTTTCCTGTCATTCGAATGAACAGCCTTGGTCATTCGAATAACTACTGTAAGGCATGAGTTTTTAAGCCTAACCACTTGTTCCAACAAGCATCAAACCTTTGGAAATGTATATTTGATTTTAGAAATGATTATGTAAGTATGTTATATGAAAACATGCATCATGAGGACCCGATCGCCGTCAGGGTTTTAGGGCGACTGTAGACAACTAGAGGCTTATCACTTAATGCTTAAAGATCCTAATTGAACGCTAGGAAATACGTGATGTTCTAAGAAGGTTCCAACCACCAAGGGTCTGGGGTACCTTAAGACAAATACATAGTTATGTAATAGGAAGTCCCTCTCTTGGCACGTTTACGGATAAGCCCTCACCATTCCAGCAAGATGGATTGGTCAATGATGTAAAATGAAAAGAAAGAATGAAAGAAAGAAAAGATAGATGATGAAGGTGACGTCACGCCTAAAAGATAATGATGATGAAGATGATAAATGAGTCCATGCTCAGATTGCGTTGATATGGCCATCCCACTAGGTGGATGGTTATTCCTATTGATGGTCGATAATGACCCTAGTTTTGCCTGGTCGTCATCAATATGGTTAGAGCGTTGCCTGGTCGTCATCAATATGGAAATTAGAAGCAAGTTGTAACCGGAAGGCCACGGTTGCTGGAAGGACTCAAGATAAAAAGGACGCGACCCCGGTCCATTAGTTAGCCGGAAGCGTAAGAGAATCCCAAAGCCTACATGCATAAGATATGAGTATGTGATATATGAGTATATGAATGCGAATATACATAACGTGTAAGTACCGTCAAGAGAACGCTCAAGACAGCCTATATGTACTAGCGAATAAAGTTAACAAGCACGAAAACCTAGATAAGAAAAAGACTAGGAATCCCCCATCACCTAGTAAAGTAGATAAAGCTACTCAGGAATAGGAAGAATGATAATAATCCGTAGGAATGTAGTATGCATGAACACCCAGAGATCTCCTGAGTGGCCTAGTTCATAAGCGAGACAAAGAAGTAAACCCTATGCTAAGGTATCCCGCTGAGGATGAAACATTCTCACCCCAACTGGTTCATGATTCTAGGGGCAAACGAGGGCTATGATTAGCAGCACGACGAGCTGTGAAAGACGGAGTACAGGCCACTGGTATATGGGAGGCAGAACTTCAAGGCTGTGAAGACGAGCTAGTATAGTTGTGCATTAGATGGACTTTTTGCTATAAGGATTGAACCATGTATTTTGATGGATATGCTATGTATATGTAAATTATTATAATACTATATGGATTGGTGTAAATATCTGTGATGGATCATGTATTTGCTTATCTAACTGAATATACTAGGATTGATTAATAGTCGTAAACTCAGGGCTCTATCGCTTATGCTATATGTATCTTGTTCACGCGCAGCTCATACTAATGAAGTTTAAAGATGGTCCATATTTTCCCTAACCTAGTATTTTCGAAAGTAATGAAGGACTATAAGTATTCCCACCAGTGACTTAACAACCTAATGAGCATTGCATACGACTTAAGTGTAAGCAATTAGGTAGGGCTGTTATGGCTTCTATGTGATTGTATTTGCTTGTATGCTCTTATGTTGTATTATGTTAGAAATGCTAGGTTATGATGCTTGGATAGTTCTGATGTGTTCTATGAGTTTAATAATGTTGTATTGTGGTTGTTGGAACTTATGGAAAAGCCCTAAGAAGTAGACATAGGCAAGGGTTGAAAGAAAAGCAAGAAAACAAAGGAAGAGCCCTAGGTCACGCCCAGGGCACTGAGAGGCCTAGGGCTTGAATCCCCCAAATTCTTTGAAAAACTGAGTTGTGACCTAGGTGGCTTCAGGGACCGATGAACGGCCTGAAGAATGATGTAAGGGATGATTTTGAAATGAGATTCTGTGAACTGAATGGCTTCAGGGACTGCTGAGCGGCCTGAAACATGGTTTTCCCATGGAAAACTGGACATGGGTGACTAAGTGACCCGGGAGTTCTCAAGGGTGTTGAGCCACCCAAGAAACTATAGGTCACCAAGCTAACAGGAGCTAGGGGATGAAAATTTAAGAAAACTATCTTGGGCTGCATGTGTCCAACAAGCACTTATCCTTATGATTTATGTGTAACCTAGAATATGATTATGTTTTATGCTTAAAGTGCATCATGAGGATAAGGTTGTCACTTAAGCATTAGGATAACATTAGATAACTAGAAAGTAATCACGTAATGTTAAATATCATAACTGAACTCTAGGGAACAAGTGATGCTCTATGAATGTTCTGGCCACCAAGGGTCCGGTGTTCCTTAAAGAAGGTACATAGTTATATGATAGGAAGTCCCTCTCTTGGCACGTCTACGGACAAGCCCCTCACCAATCCAGCCTAATCCAGCAAGATAGATTGGTCAATCATGATTAACAAAAAGAAAGAAAGAAAGGAAAGAAAGATGAATGTATAGGAGGGTGACGTCACACCTAAGAGATGATGATGATGACGATGATGATGTTGCATGAGTCTACGCTTGGTTGAGTCGAGAGGACGGACCCCTCGGTATCCCACTAGGTGGATGGTTATCCCTATTGATGGTCGATAAATGGACCTTAGTTATCCATTGGTGGTTCGCAACTACTCAAGTTAGAGCGTTGCCTAGTCGTCATCAATATGGGAGTTAGAAGCAGGTTGTAACCGGACGTCCACGGTTACAAAGGTGGAAGAACAAGAAATAACAAGATGGACATGACCTCGGTCCCCAGCTGATGACTGAGTATGTGATGTATGAATACACATATGTAAGTCTATATAGTATGTAAGTACCGTCAAGAGAACGCTCGAGACGGCCTATATAAACGTTATAGACCAAGCAAGCAAAGTTAATAAGCACGATGCCATAAATAATAAAAAGACTAGAAATTCCTCGTCACCTAGCAATTTAGGTAAAGCTACTCAGGACTAGGATGAATAATAATAATTAGTAGGGATCTAGTATGCATGAACATGTAGAGATCTCCTGAGTGGCCTAGATAATAACTGAGGTAATGAGATAAACCCTACGCTAAAGTAACCCACTAAGGGCATAGTGTTCTCACCCTCACTCGTTTATGACTCCAGGGGCTGATGAGGACTACGCTGAGCAATCAGAGGAGTAGTAGAGGATGATCACAAGGACCCGGTAACTGAGGGGACATACTAATAGAGTTGTGGTTTAGATAGCCTTTATTTGGTGGATGAACAATGTATTTTGATAAATGTGTCGTGTATATGTAAATTATTGTAATACTTATGTGAATGGATGTACATATATGAGGGACCATGTGTTTGTTTCTCTAACTGACTATACTATGCTCGAACTATAATCGTAAGCCCAAGGCTCTATCATTTGTATTATAACTTGTTCAAGCGCGTCTCATATCTTATTAAACACACTACGAAATGAAAAATTTAAAAATTGTCCATACTGTCACTAATCAAGTATTTTTGAAATTAATAAAGCACTATAAGTATTCCCACCAATTACTTAACAACCTAGTGAGCATTTTATATGACTTAAGCATATGCAATTAGCTAGGGGTGTCACAGTTAGTATCAGAGTGATTTGGTCCAAGTGAGTCTGAGGACTGAGCTGCACTATGCTTCTGAGCATGACCACGGTGTATGCTCTACTAAGTTGCATGTGTTGAATATATGTGCACTAGCTTTTCTTAAGCCTGATCAACTCGGGATTTATGTAGGTGTAGTAAAGCAGCCATGCCACCCGCAGAAATCCTACATAATGCATCAATGAGTCTGCAGGTCTTGCAGACTTAGTTCATGAGTTGGCCCAAGCGGCTGACCGCATGGCAGATGCAACAATCCAAAGGAATGCAGCTCCAACGGTACAAGAGCTAGATTCCAAGAAGTTTGCAGAGTTCTTAAGGATGAACCCCTTGTCTTTGACGGAGCAATGGACCCAGATCAGATTCACTACTGGCTGAGAAAGTTTAAGCAAGTTTTTCAAGATATCTCTTGTACTGAAGCCCAGAAGGTTTGGTTCGCCTCCCGAAAGTTGGAAGGCACTGCTAGAGAATGGAGGGGCGTGACCCGACCCCTACTGGAAAGAGATGGAGTTCTGGTTGCATGGAACCGATTCACTGCAGCATTCTTGAACAAGTATTCTCCTCGTGAACTCAGGGATCAAAAGGAGGTCGAATTTCTAGACCTCAAGCAGGGAAGAATGACGGTCACAGAATATATAGCCACCTTTGAGAAGTTATGCCTGTACTCCCGCACATATCAATTGAACCCTGACGAGAGTGAAAGTGTGGGAAGTACCAGAGGGGGCTGAAGTCTAAGCTGCAAATGTTTGTCAACATGCTGGGCATTGAAGATTACACCACGCTCGTGAATAAATGTCTGGCACAAGAGGCAATAGCAAGAAACATAGCGAAGGAGCAGAATGAATGGTACAAGAGAAAACTCATAGAATAGGGTAGTTCCCAGTAGGAGCAGAGGAAGAAAGGATCCTTCCAGGTCCCTTTTCCCCCAGGGGCAAGGGATAGTACCAGCAGTCACAGCAGCAATGGACCAAGAGAATTCAGAGTCAGTCGCGACAAGGGCCGTCCAGGAGTAGGCAGCAAGCATTCAGGCCACTACAGTCGGGTAGTGTTACGTGAAGTTTCGGTCAAGATAACCGGGGAGTCCAACTAGGAAGGGAGCTTAGGCCGTCATGTCCAAAATGTGCAAAATCCCATCTGGGAGAATGCTTTGTGGGGCAAAATGTATGCTTTAAGTGCACTGCAACCCAACCGCCAGCCCAGCAACAAGGATAGTTTTTGCTCTATCTGCAGACCTTCCAATGCCCATTGTAGGTGTGACTTTCAGGAAAACATGGTCCCCTTCCTGAAACTCAAGGGGCCTTCTTCTTACGTCTGCATAGCTTTTCTGGCGACTCTGGGCTGCAAGAAGTCTCTGACGTACCATCTTTACCATTTCCTCTGCCTCCTGGAGCTCTTTAGGCTCTAAGTTTTTGTAATGCCGACTGTCGTTCCAGCAGAAGGGAGATTGGCATTTCCGTCTGTAGAGCGCTTCAAAAAGGGGCCATTCCTATACTGGCCTGATAACTGTTATTGTAAGCAAACTCTACGTATGGGAGTAACTCATCCCAATTTCCTGGCGTATCAAATGCACATGCTCTTAGCATTTCTTCCAGGATTTGGATTGTCCGTTCAGATTGGCTATCTGTCCGCGGGTGGTAAGCGGAGCTCAAATGTAGCTGAGATCCATAAGCCTTTTGGAATGTTGTCCAAAATCTGGAGGTGAAATGCGGATCCTTATCTAAGATAATGGAAGATGGTACACCATGCAGTCTTACCACCTCCTTGATAGACAACTGCACTAGCTTGTTCATGGGGTAATTCATTCGTACCGGGATAAAATGAGCTGATTTGGTCAATCTATCCACTACTACCCAAATAGCATCAAATCCCTTAGGAGTGCGTGGTAATCTTGAAACAAAATCCATTGCAATGCCCTCCCATTTCCACACAGGAATTTCTAGGCGAGTTAGCAGGTCGGGAGGTCTCTAATGTTCTACTTTTACCTTTTGGCAGACTAGACATGTCTGTACCCAGTCTTTGACGTCGCTCTTCAATCCTGGCCACCAAAACATCCTTTTTAGATCGTGGTACATTTTGGTGGTCCCTTGGTGCATGGCAAAGCTCTTGTTGTAACATCCCGCTTTCCTATTAGAGAAATATTCACCAAGAATAGATATAAATTAATTTTTAAAACACGAGATGGGGAGGGTTAGGATGTAAGCTTCATAGGTTAAATGTCCATAGGATATGGGGTTAGTCGTTGTAGGAAGTTTCGCAGATAGCCGAACTGCGATTGTCTGTCGTTGGAATTTTACGACGTGTCAAAGGTATCTGTGAAAAAACTCCTCTGGAGAAAAATTCACAAACACCTTCTAATAATAATACTCTTAGGTAGAGGGAAATTAGGGGATCGCGACGGTATGGTCGGAATATTTTTCGAACGACTGTGCGCGATGTATCGGGACAGCGAGCGATAAAACACGAGCGAAACGGGACCGGAAAAAGTCAAAATTCCCAATTCCCACGTGAAGCAATCAGATCCCCCTAGGAAATTATAAAAATTTATTTTGCTATTCATGATTTGACACATGAATTATCTAATTAATTAATTAATTAAGAAAATGAATAATGGCATTTTTGTAATTTTTAAGAGAGGCAAAAGGGTAATTTGGGGGGTGGCCATGGCTATAAATAGCCCTCCCATGGCAGAAATTTTTGGAAAAATTCCAAACTCAGCAGAAACTCTGTCCGATTTTTCGTTCGATCGAGCTGACTGGAGACGGACCGAAGCTTGCACTACGCCTGGGAACTTGAGGACTACTCTCCTCCACCATCCCCACCATTTTTCAAGCTCTAAGGAAGTGGGTAACTTAGCCTATCCACCTCCTTGGTGTTTTAGAAGCTTATGTATTGTATGTGTATGTGTATGTAAATAAATACTTAGAAATGCTTGGTTAGGATTTTGATTTGTGTAAGCATGGTTAGGATGTCCCTAAGTGCTAGGTAATGGATGGAACTATGTGGAAAATATCATTGAGCAACCATGAGAAGCAAGTATGAAAAGAGAGAAGAGGAAGAGGGTCAAACTCATAAAACAGGTTCTGGTGCGTCCAGGGCGCTGAGCGGCCCTAAGGGGCGCTGAGCGGCCTGGGTTGCCACCAAGACCTGATGCATGAGGAGCCTATGTGGAGAGTAAGTCTCAGGGCAAGGCGCTGGGCGGACATAAAGGGACACTGAGCAGATTGCCTTGGGTGCCACGTAGATTGGATAAGACTGACACAGGACCTCAGGGAGTCAGGTCAGCGCTGAGCAGACAAGTCATTGCCCTGAGCGACCAGGACCGCTGAGCGTACTGACTTTTGTGCTGAGTGACCTGAAGCCCGAGGGTGCTGTCTAGCCTTGCCCAAGGGGCTAAGATGTCGAAATTAGTTTGTAAAGCCGCATACTTCCATTTGCATTACGGTAAGCCATCTGAGGACAATAAGTACAGTAAAGATTACAATTATCAGGAAGCGCATGCATCATGAGGCAGTGTTGCCACAGGACTTAGGGCAACTATAGATCACTAGACTTAAACTAACTAACGTGCAAAAATGGTAATGGAATGTAGGGAACTGGTAATATCTTAAGAAGGCCCGACCACGAAGGGTCGGTGTACCATGAAGAAAGGACATAGTTATATAGTAGGAAATCCCTCTCTTGGCACGTCATACCTGACAAGCCCCTCCCCGGCCGTGCGAGACGGACTGGGTTACCATTATGTTACGCAGGCAATGTTCTGAACACGGGTTTTCACCCGAATGAGAGAAAAGAAAGTAAGGTAAGAACGCTTGAGCTTTTATGTCATGACATTTAAAAGACGAGCCAGACGCCTTCAGGTGTGGCGAAAGGATCCCTCAGACGTGGATCAAAGAAAGAAAGAAAGAAAGATATGCCCCCAACGTGGCATAAGGCGCACCCCCAATTGTGGTGAGCAACCTATGCCCCCAGACGTGGCGGAGGATTGTCCCCCAGACGTGGACAAAGAAAGAAAAAGAGAGATCTTGTCCCTCAGACGTGGACAAGCGAGCCCTCGCTTGCCAGTGCTATCGCTAGGGTACACTCCCACCATTCTACCTGTGGAAGGGTTGTAAGTGGTTGCGACTGTATGAGGATGACGATCCCGCAGTTAGTAAGGGAGTAGGGGCATCCAGCAGCAAAAAGGGCGCAGCCACCGGTGCGTAAGAGAAGTCTCGATTCCCTCATGCATTATATTGATGTAACATTTGTATGAATGTATGTATGACCATGTATGCATGTTGGGTAATCCATCCATGAGACACGTACGAGAAGGTCACTATAGCATCGCGAGTCAAGTAAATAAGTGTGAATACCTCGGTAAGTAAAGATTAGAGATCCCAGTCACCTTGTAATTAGATAAAGCTGCTTAGGATCCTAGGCAAGTAATAACTGGTAGGAATGTCTAGATGCATGAACACTTAGAGATCTCCTGAGTGGCCTGAAGCTTAATTAAGTAACCAGACCTCACTACCCTATAGTTATCTACTGGGAGCCAACATTTCTCACCCCACTCACTTATGACTTCAGGTGAGCTAGATGAGTACCCGCCGAGGAAGCGGCGGATCCTCCGGAGCAAGTTTAGGACCTTGGACCCTGAGACAGGGGAGGAGGCAGAACTCTGGTCAGTACTAGTAGTGAATAACCATATCCTTCTTCAAGCAGTACCACATGAAACACCCTAGCTAACTGTTTACCCGTACGTAGTAAACAATGCTCACTAGTTTGTTTTCTGCTTTGGTAGGGTTACTTCTAGCCCCTGTTTCTAGCTTGGCAAATATTTCTTACTGGAAAATATGGACCATTTTGAAAATCGTTCGTGTGCATTATCATTTCATAAAGTAGAAGCCGTGCGTGATTAAGATAGCATATAGAGATACAAGCGATAGTTAATCACAGAATAGTAGCACTAGAGATCTTACTGGAGAATATATAAACATACAAGTACTCGGTCCATAATACAATCACACATTCAAATAATAATACATAATTACATAATCAAGCGTACAAGTCATAATACATTTTCATATGAGCTAAGGGAGCACCTAATCCCTTAAGCTAATCTAGAACATAAAACATAAATTTTTGTCCGTGGCTTCCTCGAAATCCTCTGACATTCACGACTCTGCATGGGTTACGATACCGGCTCCGTCTCGGCGTACATGTCATGCTATCCTGGAACCATAAAGGAGTGAGGGTGAGAACCTTGGGTCCTCAGTAGGTAACCTTGGGGAACGTTCTTTATTTTCTACTCAATTATGATTGCGTCGCTCAGGTGTTTCTAAGTGAACATGCATACTAACATCCCTACTGATTATGATCTGGCCTAAAGTCCTGAACGGCTTTATCTACATTACTAGATGATAGAGGAGAACTAATCTTTCTTACTAAGTTCTCGTGCTTGTTACTTTCCTTCGCTTATACATACATAGCCGTCTCGAGCGTTCTCTTGACGGTACTAACATCATATTTACTTATCTTTTTCATATTCATTTATCTTCTTACTTATTTACTCATCTTCTTACTTATTCATACTTCCATACATACATTATTACATACATTGCATACATACATACATTCAAGCATACATCACATACTATCATTCTCTTTCTTTCTTTCTTTTATCCTTTACTCTTTCTTTACTTTCCTCTTTCTTTCATACTTTACTTTCCTTTCATACTTTCTTTCATACTTTACTTTCCTTTGATAATTTCTTTCATACTTTACTTTTTCTTTTACGCATACCGGCTCACCCGGGTTAGCGTTCTGTCTTTGTTTATCTTACGCATACCGGATCACCCGGGTTAGCGTTCTTCTTTCTTTCATACTTTCATGTTCTTTTCTTTACTTGATTCATCTTTGTGAATCCGTTGCCAGCCACCTACCGACAACAAACAGCATCATTATCATAATCGATTCATCTCAGTGAATCCATTGCCAGCTACCTACTGACAACTAACAGCATCATAATCATAATCGATTCATCTCAGTGAATCCGTTGCCAGCTACCTACCGACAACACTCATCGTCCCCTTCCCTGCCATCCACCTGTAGACAGGGAAGTGACCCCACATCCTGCCAGCTACCTACCGACAGGAGGGTTGTGCTAATCGATTCATCTCTCCTGCCAGCCACCTACCGACAGAAGAGTGAACCCGTTGCCAGCCACCTACCGATAGCACATCAGCTTTCCTTTCTCTTTCTCATATCATTTTCTCTTTTCTTTCTTTCTCATAATATTTGCTCTTTTCTTTCGTTCTCATATCATTTCAGCATATTATCATCTTATCTTTCTCATAATTCTCTTTCATTTCTTGGCACATAGCAGGGCATGACTTGTTCCCTAAGTTCATTTCCATTATAATCTTTACTCAATACTTGCTTAACTTCTAGTCCTCTGAATGTACCTTAACATGATGCATGACATGCTAACATATTACTGTAAATAATCATAATGCATGGGCATACTACATCTCATAGTTCACATACATCAGTCATAGTCATCATTTAAATCATAACTTGTTGGATTATGTGCCTCGAGACAGCTTTCATAAGACATTCTGGTCTCAGGCTGCTCAGCGGAACCTCTTGTTCACTCAGCGGTCTGAGCTCATATCACTCGGCGATAGGAGCCTCATCACTCAGCGGTGACTTCTTTCGCTCAGCGGGCTTGGCCTGGTTTTCAAAAATATCTTTTCCATCCTTATCCTTATCCTTCGTGACCTTCAGGCTGCTCAGCGGGTCCTTCTGATCGCTCAACGTCCTGGAGTTCACGTGTTAAAAACATGTTTCTAATGCACTCCGCTCAGCGCACCTGGGGCTGCTCAGCGGTACCTGGGTGAGGCTGAAACCAGATGCATGGTTTTTCTTGCTTTTCTCTTCCTCCTTTCCCATGGCCACTTCTTGAGGTTCTCACACATATTCCAACCATCATCAATCTATCTAGTCCAGGTCACAGGACCCTTCAGAATCATCTCCCTATCCTAACCAGAGTTCTAACATACATAAACATACATAAACATAGAAGCATACACATACACATAATCAAACACAACCACCAAGGAGGTGAGAAACTAGAGTTACCCACCTTTGAGGGGCTGTTTCGGTGAGGGGAAAGGATGGGGGAGAGCAGTCCTCCAAGCCTTGAGCACGGTCCAAGCGTCTGGCAGAGTTTTTGTAGGGTAACCGCGGCGCACACGGGCAAAGTTTCCTCTAGTTCCAGAGAGAATTCTCTCTTGAAATTTTCTGAAAATGAAAGGCTATTTATAGCCAAAAATCTGCCCTGAACAATTACCATTTTGCCCCTATGCTTATTTACCAAAGTGCCCTTTTTAATTTCTTTAATAATTAATTAATTAATTCAAAAGATAATTAAGTAGTCAAATCAATGAATAGTAATTCAATTTTATAATATTTTCCTTGGAAATCAGATTAAATCACGTGCTGGTTGCCATCTTTGACCGCCTCCCGGTCCCGTTTCGCTCGTGTTTTATCGCTCGCAGTGCCGGTGCGTCGCGCACGGTTGTCCGAAAAATATTCCGCTTATACCATCATGATCCTCTATTTTCCCTCTACCTAGGAATATTAATCTTAGAAGGTGTTTGTGAATTTTCCTTCGGAGAGTATTTTTCACAGATACCTTCAGCCCATTTCTACGCTCTTGTATCTGCCGACAACCGTTCGGCTCACAGTTTCGTCACTTCACAGCTTTCCCAATGGGGTCATGGGACTATCCTAAGGTGTCTAAAACTTTTCCCTGGTACCGGTTGGGTTTCCAGAGACTTCGGGCTCTCTGCTCAATTTTGTACGCAAAACGGAGCAGTTCTAGTGTTTGCAGAATCGTCCGAAACTGAGCCAATTTCCGTTTTACCGACACTTTAGGTTTTTCACCCATCTCTAGAGGTTAAGAGGAATCATTTGAGTATTAGCAGAATTTAGAAATTCCCAACGGAATAATTTCTACTGACCTCGACAGGTCAACTCCTACAAGGGCTCTATGAACAGTTGTTTAAGGAAATTTTCACTAAGGGAGTCCTCACTATTATTTTTCTCCTTTCCACGTTCATTTATAAATTATTTTATTTATTTTTGCGAATTTCTACTAAGGGAAAAATGTGGGATGTTACACCATAGGCACCCGCCAAACCAGGACCCTAGGCAGATGGCCATCCACCGAATGGCGACACAAGTGAGACTCCCCGCATGAGAAGGACGTGGAGGTCGACCCAGTTTCCTTGAAGCTATGACCACCCCAGATCCCCCGGAGAGGAGCCAGGATACGCGTAGCTAGAGTCTACCATCGTCGGTTTGCACCTCGTACCCACGATGACGAGGCAGGCCCTTCCACTGGTCCCTGTGACCCGCTGGACGTACCTGAGACACCTTCGGCTGAGAAGGAGGATCCTCTGGAGGAGCGCAAGGAGGAGGAGGAAGAGGAGGATACCGACAGCGAGGAGCGCGCTTGACCCCTGACCAACCATGCCTTTCTTGACACTGTTCTCAGACCAACCCTGTTATCAGACCAGTCTTTGTTTTGCTAGTAGTATAGATATATGTGTATATTGATGTATATTCTTTGTAATACTTGTAGTTGGTTATGTACAAACTTAGATTATGTATAGGTATGATTGTATATATGACTTTGTAATATGTACGTAAATCACTAACTGTTGGATCCTACTTAGCATTGTTTGTTTTAATGCTTATTTATGGATATGTATGACTGGCGACTTTATCGTTTATCCGTTATTCACCTCTATGGAACCTATGATATAGTTCCCATGCATGGCTCTAAATTAACGCCTAAAAGTAAATTGCATTGAAGGAAAAAAAAAAAGGGTCCTTATTTTGAAATAACCAAACTATTTTCCTAAATAAACTAGGGACTACCAGTATTCCCATACAGCAGATAACAACCTAGAGGATGCAGATTATGACTCAAGCATAAGCTGCTAACCTAGGGTGTTACACTTGTGACCTTCCCGTAGAATATCCTCTCTTAGACCGTCTTGATCGAGTACACATAAGCGCTGATTGAACCTTAGTGTCTCATCGTCTCCTGTGGTCACTTCAGGAAATTTACTTTCTGCCACAGCTTTTCTAAACTGGCACCAAGTGTTTTCCTGACAACTCACCTGAGCTTCTCTGATCCTTTGTTGGAAATCACTGGTGATTTGCAAGTAGCACAGTCGCATGCTACCCATTCGAGGCATTACGTCCACGCTAAGATTGCGAAAATCTTCAATTAACTTTGCTTCTTGCACCATCATCAATGCGATATGTTAGGATTTTTGGCTTAATGCATCTGCTAGCACGTTTGCCTTTCCTGGGTGGTGGTTGAGGCTGAAGTCATAATCTTTGAGGAGTTCCATCCATCTCCGCTGCCTCATATTGAGTTCCGTTTAGTCGAACAGGTATTTCAGACTTTTATGATCTGAGAACACCTCGAATCAAACTCCATAGAGGTGATGCTTCCAAATTTTTAAGGCAAAAACCACAGCTGCTAATTCTAAATCATGTGTGGGATAATTTGCCTAATGCGGCCGTAGCTGTCTAGACGCATATGCCATGGCTTGATGATTTTGCATAAGCATGCATCATAATCCTACACCTTATATGTCACAATACACCTGGAAATATGCTTAGGGGTCTAGCAATACTAACACTGGAGCAGCGGTTAGTTTTTCTTTGAGTCACAAAAACTTTTCTCGCACTTTAGTGACCAATCAAATTTTACTCCCTTCCTTGTCAAGTGAGTGAGTGGCAAAGCAAGTTGGGAAAATCCCTTGATAAATCTTCGGTAATACCCAGTAAATCCCAAAAAGCTACGAATCTCAGTAATTAACGTCGGTCTCTCCCAGTTCCTAACCACTTCAGCTTTGCTGGGATCTACTACCACTCCTTGCTCCAAATTCACACTTGGACAGTTTGGCATATAAATTTTTCTCTTTCAAAATCCCCAATACTATCGTCAAGTGCTTGGTGTGCTCCTCTTCACTCTTCGAGTACACCAATATATCATCAATGAAGACGATAACACATTCGTTCAAATAAGCTCGAAAGATTCGGTTCATGTAGTCCATGAAAATAGCCGAAGCATTGGTCAATCCGAATGACATCACAGAAAAATCATAATGACCATATCTAGATCTGAATGCCATCTTGGGAATATCTTCCTCTCTAACACGAATCTGATGGTATCCAGATCGCAAATCAATCTTTGAGAACACTTTAGCTCCTTTCAGCTAGTCTAGCAGGTCATCAATTCTAGGCAGCGGATATTTATTCTTGATGGTGACCTTGTTGAGCTGCCTATAATCGACGCACATTCTCATAGTTCCATCTTTCTTCTTTACAAACAAGACCTGTGCTCCCCATGGTGACGCACTAGGTCGGATAAATTGCTTCCTGGTCAATTCCTCGAGTTGCTTCTTCAACACTTGTAACTCCAATGGGGACATTCAATAAGGCGTTATGATATGGACCACTTGCTGCTATAAATGTTGAATATGCCTGATAAATATTAGTTAAAGTATGCTACGATACCGCTCGCAATATATGTTCTGACATTAAACGAGGCTCATATTTTACACTACAATACGTATAAAGAAAAGTTGAAATTGGTCCATATTCTTGGGTAACTATACTTTTGAACTCATAAATGGGACTAAGTACGATCCCAACCAAACTAGATAACAACTTAGCAAGCTAGTTTGTGACTTAAGCGTAGACTACCTAGCTCGGGTGTTTCATGTAACATCCCAAATCCTCGTGCACGGAAAACCCGTCGACTACACCGCCGAGAACGGCTGGGAAACTTGAGAAAGCGAGGGTGGGAGAATTAAACCTCCAAATCCCCAGGGATTTAGGGATACGGGTTACGTCTTGTTGACCCGTAAATTTCCCAGAGCCAGCGGGCAAGTTTCGGCTCGAACATGAATTGTTTTGGATACCAGAAAACACCCGTGGAATTTCTTGACTCGGTAAGAAAGTCCAAGATCCCAGAAAAACGCTCTCGGATTGAGGGAAAAAATTAATGGATCACAACGGTATGTCTGAAATATTTTTAGGGCAACCGGGTGTGAGCCATTTTGGACAAAACGCGATCAAACTAAACCGGAGCCAGACCGGGTAAGGTTTCTTATCTCATCAGGAGATATTTACATAATAATATAATGATGATGATGATAACAATAATAATAATAATAATAATAATAATAATAATAAGCAACAGCAGAAGAAAGAAAAAGAGGAAAAGAAAAAGGAAAAAAGAAAATGGAAAAAGGCACTGTGCGTGGCTATTTATAGCCACATAACTTTCAGAAAATTTATGTTACTTTCAATCCTTTTCACAAACACCAGTCTCGTTCTGACAAATCTCAATTTCTTGCTGGAATCTCGAAAAAATTCCCAGAGCACGCTAACACGACCCGGAAATTACTGACAACAAAGCTACTAAATCGGAATCTCCATCGGATGTGGGTAACTCTGAGCCCACCGTCTATGTGGTTTAATTTTATAACTGTATGTGTGTTATTTTGCATGTTTGACTGTAAAAGTGTTAAGTAGGAATTTGGGGAATTGTAGGGTAAAAAGGGTTTTGGAAAATTTTGACAAATGAAATGCATAACTGTACTGGTTAGAACCCTAGGAACAGTAGGTTTCTAGGGAAACTGAGAGCTGAAGTCTCGGGGAACCAAGTTTTACAGCTTTCAATCAATTGAATAGAGTTTTCAGTCGAATGAAAGACAATTTGAGCTTTCAATCAATTGAATTCCAATTCAGTCAAATGAAAGAAAATTTCAGGATTTCAATCGATTGAATCCCATAGCATTCGAATGAGAGCATGCTGAGGATTTCAATCGAATGAAACCCCATTTCAGTCGAATGAAAGCACTAGTAGGGATTTCATTCAAATGTAACCCTAGACATTCAAATGAAACGTGAAAGACTTGAGATTTAGTAGTTCTAAGGGATCCAATGAGTGAGGATATGCCTATTATTGTATACCAAAGCATGCATCATGAGTAACGGGTTGTCATGTAGGTGTAACATCCCGAGTCCCCGTGTACGAAAAACCCATCGACTACGCCGCCGAGAACGGCCGGGAAACGTCGAGAAAGCAAGCGTGGGAGAATTAAACCTCCAAACTGCAACACCCTATCTAGTTGGCCTATGCTTAATCATAGGTTTCCCTAGCTAGGTGGTTGTATGCTGGTGCTGCGAACTATTACTGTTCTAGATTACTGACTGAAATTAGGGTTATGGAAAATATGGGCCGATTTGAAATTTCTTTACAAGTACGATTATTAAGAAAATAATGAGCCATGCGAATAACATAACATATAGCGGCATAACCAAAAGATAAGAGAGTACGAGTACATACCTGTTGCGTGGAGCTTTATCAGTAGAAAGTACACTTAGGGGCCCGAATGTACATAACACACCATTATATTACAATACATGAGTTTATACATAAGTTTATACAGTCAGATGGTCATACATATCAGCCAGCATAAACTACAAACACACTGTCTACAATAAAACTACGTACACGAGCGGTACGATTCACTTCGTGTACGGTACAGGTCCTATTCCTACTCTCTGGTCCTATTGTCTGCCACCTACTCGGAGTCTCCTAGGCGCTCCAAGGGCTCCTCCTCCTCCTCGCTACTCAGGTCCGTCACTGCAGAAAAGTCGCGTGGGATGAAGCGGCAAGGCCGAGCTGAAAGCACTCTCTTTCTGGCCGTGGTCCTGTGGCCTCGGGCTCGGACCGTCGGAGTAGACGCACCGGGATCTGTGACTGGCGTCGAGGCTAGTGTGGGGGTCGGCTCTAGCCCCGATGAAGGCATCTCCTCATCATCGTTAAGGTGGATCGGGTCTCGGCTGTTGCTCCCTGGACGCTCATCAACCCAGATCAGGTTCATCGGTGATGTCCCAGGGGCTCCGAGTCTCTATCGAGAAGAATGATCAGGCTCATCCAGTAGACGCGCAGGTGCAAAGGTGCTCGTCTCGAGAAGGGTGTCTGTGCGGTAGTTGCGCATACGGGTGCGGGTGAATAGCCATACGTCCTTTGCTGGTGGAGATGTCATGTCTGAAAGCTGGATCCATAACCGAGTGGGGGTGAGACCCCTTGGTCTTCAGTGGTTTCCGTGGCTATCAATGGTTCATTTACTCGGGTATCTTCCAGGCCATTCAGGGGGTTTTTAAGTGATCATGCATACTACAAACCCTACTAATTATTATCTTTTGCTAAAACCCTGAACAACTTTATCTACGTTTATCTAGGTGACTGGGGAACTAGTCTTTCTTACTAAGTTCACGTGCTTGTTGACCTTACATTTCAGTTACAATTTTACTAATCATCTCGGGTCGTTCCCTTGACGTTACATAATGCACAAACAATTATAAATACATATTAACTTATATACAGACATTCATTCAATCACAGATATATAATTACATAGTGCATGGGGGCATTGGGGATCTTTTACGCGTACCGGCTGGCCAGGTTAGCGTCCTTCTTCTCCGCTCTGGCACATACTGGCTGGCCGGGTTAGTGCATCTTTTCTTACGCATGCCGGCTTGCCGGGTTAGCGGTTTTTCTCCTTACGTGTACCGGCTAGCCGGGTTAGCACTTTTTCCTCTACTTCTGCCTTTTTCTGTCCATCCTCTACCTTCCTTGTGCCATTAACCTCTTCGAATCAATCCACCATTGGGCAACTGACTCGTTAACCAATCCTCACTGGTGGGGACGGGCAAGGTAACACATCAACCAATCTAACTATATGAACTGGTGAGGGGCTTGTGTGTAAGACTCTGCCAAGAGAGGGCTTCCTAACGTATAACTATATACACGTTCCCTAGGTTCCATTATTATCTTTATACATTAGGTGATTAACCTCTAATTCTCTAGGATTGTCCTAACACTTATGCACAACCCATTCCTCATGATGCATGCCCTAATACACAATAATAGACTCATCCTTACTCATTGAATCCCTTGGAACCACCAAAGTCTCAAGTCTGGCCAGGTTTCATTCGAATACTTGTAGGGACATTCGAATAAAATCCCTCAGAGTTCTTTCATTCGATTGAAAAGGGTTTTCATTCGACTGAATCCCTCAGCATTCTTTCATTCGAATACTAGGGGATTCATTCGATTGAATTCCAGAATTTTGCCTGCAGGGGAATTCATTCGAAGGAAAGCTCATTTTGGCTTTCATTTGACTGAAAACCTTGGGTATTCGAATGAATGCTAGAAAAATCGCCTCCCCGTAACTCCAGTTCTCAATTTCCACTGTTCCTAGGGTTCCAATCAGTACAGTTATGCATTTCATTTCTCAATATTTCTCAAAACCCTTTTTACCCTATATCCCCCAAAATACTACTTAATAGTTCTATAGTTAAATACACATATACACATATACAGTTAAAAATTAAACCACATAGATAGCGGGCTAAGAGTTACCCACATCCGATGGAGATTCTGATTCGGTAGTCTTGAAGGGGAGAATTTCCTCTTCAGGATGACGTGTTCCAGTGATTTTTCTAAGGCTCCGGCACGAAACCTAGATGTGTCGGAACGGGACCGTCAGTTGGTGAAAGAGGCGTAACTTTTAAAAAGTTACATGGTTATTTATAACCACGCATAGTAAATCTATTTCTTTTCTTTTTCCTTTTCTTTTATCCCTTTTCTTTTCCTTGCTTTTGCTGAAGCTCCGCTTCAGTTTCTTTTTATTATTATTATATAATTATTTATTATTTATTCCTTTATTATTTAACTTCCCTCAGAAGTTAAACCCCTCCTATTTAGCTCCATTTTCGCTCGGTCGCTTTTTGTTCGAAACGTCACACATCCGGTTGCCCTAAAAATATTCCGGACATACCGTTACGATCCATTTATTTTTCCCTTCGGTCCGGGATCCTTCTCCCATGGATCAGGGACTTTCCCGTCGAGTCAGGAACTTCCACGGACGCTTTTCAGTATCCGAGAAATTTTTGTTCGAGTCGAAACTCATCTGGAAACTCTGAAAAATTACGAAACGACTAAACCTAGGCCGTTTCCCTAATTTCCAGGGTTTCGGAGGTTTAATCCTTCTCTCCTCGATTCCTCGGTGTTTCCCGGCCGTTCCCGGCGGCGAAACTTGCGGGCTTCCGCCCTCAAGAACGCGGGATGTTACACAAACACCGAGGGATGTAGGGATACGGGTTAGGTTTTTTTGTCCCGTAAATTTTTCGGACCCATCGGGCGAGTTTTGGCTCGAACGGAAACTGTTTCGGATACCGAAAAATACCCGTGGAATTTCTCAACTCGGTAAGAAAGTCCAAGATCCCTGGAAAAATGCAACACCCCTGCTAACTGCCCACTTCCATGGTAGTAAGCAATGCTCACAGGGTTGTTGTTCGTTGCGTAGGGTTACTTATAGCCCTTACTTTTACCTTTGCAAATAATTCTTACACAGAAATAGGGATGATAAGTCAATCTTATACCCTAAGTTATTACTCTATAAGTGAGCAAATGCATACTAAAATGTGTAGATTTAATACTTAATCAATACGTTTTTACACATTGTCCTCTTTTGAGAGAAATTAAGAAAAACGGCAAAATAAGGTATTAATTCTCTTCGAATGTAATATTTCTTTTGTAGTTTTTCTATTTTGAATTACAGGGAATGAATGTCTAGGAGGATCCATGAATATGTGAAGAGAAGATTTGGACCAATGAATGCAAGATCAAATTCAAATCCAAAAAGATTTGGTTAAAAGATGAGCTGAGGATTTTCAACACGGACTTTG
>QANU01090178.1:0-13208 GCA_003254905.1 Nissolia schottii
GTCAATAGAATAAGGAACTACCTTTGGAGAAGGGGAAAAGGGAATGGATGTGTGAGTGTGGAATTTTAGTGCATGGGGTGAAGGAAGGGTGTGAATGGCATTGTTGGTATTGGGCGTGAAGGAAAAGAGGGGAAAACCCTAAAGTGCGGTGGTTGATGATGGTCGATGGAGGAAGAGTTGAATGGAAGACGACGAAGAAAGCAAGCAGAACTGTCTGCAATGCCTCGCCTCCTAGCAGCTAGCGTGGGTGTTCGGGCTCGGTGAGAATTTCGGCCCAAACATATTTATTTTCATTTATCTATTTCTTTTTCTTTTTTTTTTTCATGTCTTACTCCTTTATCTCATTAAAAATTTGGATAATTGTTCTTGCCACTCACCCCTTGCACACTTATGGCACACCCACCCTATTTTGCAAAACCACCTCGATTGAGTTAGTAAAACCACCCTAACGAACCATTCACCTTCTTCGAGATAATCGCCTCCTTCATCTCTCTTCGTTTTCTCTCTATGCGTCTTGCTCTGTGTTTTGCTCTACATTTTCTTGCTCGTCTTGTTCGTTTTTTATGTCCGCGTTTTCTTCTTTGTTCATTTTTCATCTCTGCATTTTCTTGTTTGTCTTGTTCATTTTTCATCTCTGTGTTTTCTTATCTGTTCATTTTTCATCTCTATTTTGTGTCATGGAGCTGTCGACGCCAAATCGCTAAAGATATGACGGTTGTGTCTAAATATAAACAAAGATTGTGTCTAAAGATCAACAACGATTGTGTCTGAAGTTAAACAACGGTTACGTCTAGAATAAAACTAAGGTTAGGTCTCTTATAATAAGATGGTTGTGTCTTATACAACACGATGGTTGTGTCTAAAATTCAACAACGGTTAGGTCTCGTATAACACAGTTGTTGTGTCTTACTTCAGAAAAAGTGTA
Organism: Nissolia schottii; assembly: GCA_003254905.1. NCBI lineage: Eukaryota > Viridiplantae > Streptophyta > Magnoliopsida > Fabales > Fabaceae > Nissolia > Nissolia schottii. The sequence goes on from QANU01090178.1 coordinate 926, forward strand.
TTACGTGGCCCCAGCATTGCAACTCAAGGTACCATTGACGTTAACAATGAAGATATTGTTTTAGCAACATATGACGAGAATGCAGGGATGATGTTGTCAAACGTTGAAGAACCTGAAGGTATTTTAACGAATGAATTACAAAGTTGATAGGTTAGGTCTACGATTGACCTAACTGATACAGTAATATATATATATAGCAATGCGAGAATAAAAATGCCCATTTTTTTTTCTTTAATGGTTTTGTATATATTAATAAAGTATGTACAAATATACACAAACATATAATTTTGTCTTTAAAAAAGAAATAAAAATAGAACTAGTTTCGTCGCTTTCTCTTTGGCGAGCCCTTTTTTCCCTTCAGTAGTTCATCTGTGTTTGGATTACAAAAAGGGCTATGCACATTCACACCCGCCTTTTGTCCCCTTTTGTTGCGACGTGTGTATTTGCCCTGCTGCTGCACCATTTGTACCAACTGCTCACGCATCTTGTTGGATGGGTGAAGGAGCATGTCACACAAAATTTGTTTTCGCAAGACGGTGCAGTCAGTTTGTTAATATAGACAAAAAACATAATTAACATAGACAAAACCATATAATATAGTCAAACACAACTGTATAACACAGATAGACACAACCTTCTAGCATCATCAGACACAACTATAAAATATTCTCGGGCACAGCCACGTAGCACAATTAGCCACAACTATATAATATAGAAAGACATAACCATTAAAGAAAACAATTGAATTATTCTTACATATGTCCAAGTTGGCATTTGTACGCCAGGCATCCATAGCTCCATAACGTGACAAATGTAATGAAGAAAGACATAACTATGAGACACAACTAGACATAACCAAACACAGCAGGAAGACACAACTGTACAATGTTAAAAGACACAACCATCTATCAAACGAAGACCTAACTGTCACAAAGTACGAGATACAACCATTTATTTTACTCAAACACAACCCTTGTCATATCCTAGACACAACCGTGTGCTTTACTCGGACACAACCTTTTTCATTTCTTAGACAGAACCATTTGTTTTACTCTGATAGCACCTTTGTCATTTTTAGAAACAACTGTTCATAAAATGAGACGTAACTTTCGTAAACAACAAGACATAACCAATATTTAGCCGAAATAAAAAAGGTTTCGATCGCAAGCAAAAATAGCAAAAGTAAACTTGATGCGAACTAAAATAATTTTTGTTTGACGATTAACTTGCAAAAAGAAAACAAAACTAGTTAGGTCTTACTAGATTAGTAGTTACAAGGACAAGAAAGCCTTATGATGGAAGAGATGGAAAATGTGGTTGCAAAGGAAGGAGGAAGAAGAAACAGTGACTGAGAGGAAGACGAGAAGATCGTGTTTGTGGGAGAAGAAAGGTTTTCGTGCTCTATACGAAATGTGAATAGTTGTGAGAAGGGGTGAAAAGGGATTTAATAAGAGATTAGTTATACTCAACCATTTAATGAGGGATTTAACAAGTGTGTGACACGCACGTGTTAATAAAGACACAACCATAGTAGAGAACGAGACACAACCCTTTGCATATCTTAGACACAACTATTTACTTTACTCAGACTCGACCCTTTTCATATCTCAGACACAATTGTTTCCTTTACTCAGACACAACCTTTTTCATATAAAAGACACAACCATATATTTTACTCAAACACAACCCGTTTCATATTCTGGGAGATGAAACGTTATATCGTGTCACACGCACTGGCGCTAAGAAGAAACATTGGTGCTTTGAAACGAAACGGTTACGATTGTGTCACACAAGCGTTTTGAGAGAGTAGACACGTCATTCGAGATTGTGACGCCGTGGGCAGTTATTGCATCAGGTGTACAACGGGTGTGCAATGAACGGTGGTGCAATAATCACGACTCTAAAAATTTAGGGTACCTAATAGTTTATTTTAGGTTAAAAATTATCATGTGTTTCACTAACTCAAATAGGTTAAAAACTATTTAGAGATATTTTAGGTTAGCTTGATGCGTTTACTTCCCATTGCCACTGCTAAGCAATGTGCAGACATACTCACCAAGGCTCTCTCCCTTCGTGTGTTTGTTCATCTTGTGTCCAAGCTTGGAGGTTGATATTCATAACCCATTGCCAGCTTGGGGGGTAAGAAAAGATGATGATGCTTGTAAGGGTGGCTAAAGGGAAGTGGTTTCGAAGCTACAGCAATGCATCACTGATGCATTCACGTTCATTTCTGTTTTAGTTTCATTTTCCTTTTATTATAGCCGTTGTAGTTTGTAACGGTTGTTACGGGGACTGCTACCGTGCATCCCTTTAGTTAGGCAATATGGTAGACCACCTTCTCTGTATATAAAGCATGCCAAGTACAATGAAATTCACTAAGTATACATTTTCACCATTTTCTGGTATAAATTGAGATAAGAGCTATTGATGGTTACTGATTAGATGGTAGCAATTTCTGGGTAGAATTAAAAGTCATGCTAGCGGCAAATCTGTCATATAATAACGTAGTTTGTCTGAGTCAAACTGGAAACAAGACCTGAGTGTCCCATTTTACACTGTGTTGAAATTTTCAACACAATTATTGTCTCGTTTTGAACTATCACTGTCCTTTCACTGTCTTAACTAGGCGAACTTCCGGGAAATAATGGATGAAATTATTATGTTCGACTATTCTTTCTAAATAGTGTATAAAATTAATATTGGTCGAACCAGGAAAGAAGAGAGTGAACTTACGGAGCCAATTGCAATTGCGAGTGAAAGATGGTTTCAGGTTCAGCGTTCATCTGTTGGGCCGTTTTGGTGTTGGCTATGGCAGCTCACCCAAGTTGGGGTGAGCAACAGAGCCAGAGTTGTGTTTCATCATGTGGCAAAATCACCAACATAACCCATTCATTCCGACTGAAAGACGACCCCAAAGGCTGCGGCGACGGCCGCTATGAGCTTGAGTGCATGAACGACGTTGCAATGTTGCGCTTAACGGAGGCAGCGGCAGAGTACTACCATGTACAAGCAATCAATTACAACAACTACACAATCAGACTCGTGGATCCCAGCATTCAAGAGGCCGATTGCGCCTCCATCCCTCGCTACTTCTTGTCCAAATTCAATTTCAGCGATGCTATCTCCTTCGGATTTGGTGATTATTCCAACAATCACGCGGATGTGGATCCATACCATGCCGGTCAAAACCGGAACCGATTTGCTCTCGAGTCCAGCTTTATTCTGTTTGAGCACGTAATTTACATGAGCTGTAACAGCCCGGTGAGCGAATATCGTCTTCATGCTGGGGACTTAAGCCTCACAGAATGGAGGCCTGGCTGCCACGTCAAGTTAATTGCTACAACATCTGGCTTGTTTCAACTCCAGCAAGAGGAGCCCTACGTGGGTTGGGGAGCATATGGGGAATGGAACATATCGTACAGTGATATGCACAGGGCGCTGGCTTATGGATTTGAGCTCTCCTGGTTGCACGCCACTTGTCGTCAACACAACTGTGGATCCAGAGATTGCTATCTCAACACAACCACTCAGGATGTTCGGTGTAGTTCCGATGCCTGTACATATCCGCTTGGACCGTATCGTTCACTCCACCAATGCGGTAACAACAATAATATATTCTACAGCTAAATAGTATAAAAAAATTTATATTGATAATATATAATAATGCAAAAAACAAATATTTATATTATCATTTAATTATATATTTTAAGGTAAACTATGAATAAATATTCTAAAAATAAGACACATGATAAATGTGTTCATTCATTAAATAAAAAATTTGGATTATTAATTTATTAATTTATTTTTATATTATTTATTATTTCCTTTTTTCCTTATGTTTTAGGGATTCGAAGAATAATTGGCTTTTACGCTGGAGGTAAGTAAATAATTTCCTTCCTATTCTAAATTTTTTCATTATACTTTTTATTATTTGTGGAATACGTGGAAAGATTTAGGCATGAATGGTCTGAATAGAAATTGAAGAAATTTAGTGTCGTCTGAACGTAGCTTATTCCACACTCCATTCTATTTTTACATCTACCAAGGCTTTCTACAACAATTTATCCAAAATCTTTGCAACCATGACAAAAAGAGAAAGAGTTATGCTATTTTATGCATATTTAAAAAACAAGTATCCTAAAATTGATTCATACTAGAGTAAAAGTGGAACCTTTTCATTTTCAAAGCTTCAAAATCAATTTTGTCTTTTTAAATTGAAAACCAAACACACTATAAAAGGTGTAGACACATTCTTACATCTCTCACAAGGTCTATCGTGTAACATGATTGGTCCCAAAATATGCATGAGAAGGAAAACAAGGTTTCTACTATTCTCAAAATGTTCAAGTAACATTCTTTAAAAAGAAATGGCTAAATTGAATCCCCTTACCTTATTTCACACTCCATTGTAGAAGGTTTGGATGGAGAGCCATTTAATAGCAAGGACATTTCAGCATTCGTACACCCAGGCAGAGCTTGCATTTTCTTTGTTAAATTCTATATACCATTTGTTCATTTTCTTAATTTGTTCTTCATCTTCATTTTATTCTTTGAGTGCATGATTATATGTCTAAATTGAAAATTAATTTGACGTTTGTGATTCTTCTTTCTATTCTATTTTCAGAGTTTCTCGGAATTGTGCATAGCTTTTTACACGGTGAGATTTCAAAGCTTTTTTTCCCTTCGAATTTTGGCATAGTTGTGCCTTTTACTCTCTTTAAGTAACGTTTTGGTAGATGCATAAATTATAACAAATATACCCAAACAGGAATGTACAATCTAAAATGGTTTTGTGATACAAATAATATCTCGGACAAAGACTTGGATGATCTCTATGTAGCGACAGGATGGTATGCTCTATTATCAGTTACTGCATTTAGGGTTCTGTTTGGAGTTACATTGCTAGTTGTTCTATTAATCTACAATTGGCGTAAAAGACATTCATCAACCTATGTGAACATCGAGAATTTTGTGCAAGATAATAACCTCGCACCCATAAGGTACTCATATAAAGAAATTAAGAAAATGACAAAAAATTTCAAGGTGACGTTGGGCCAAGGTGGCTTCGGCTCTGTATACAAGGGGAAATTGCGCAGTGGCCCTCATGTAGCAATTAAGATGTTGAAAGAGTCCAAAGGAAGTGGGCAGGACTTTATTAATGAGGTGGCAACCATAGGAAGAATACATCATGTGAATGTAGTTCGACTTATTGGATTTTGTGTTAAAGGAACAAAGCGTGCTCTTGTGTATGATTTCATGTCAAATGGGTCACTTGATAAATATATTTTCTCTAAAGAAGGAAGTATTCCCTTAAGTTATGAGAAAATACATGAAATATCTCTTGGAATTGCTTGTGGGATTTCTTATCTTCACCATGGTTGTGACATGCAAATTCTACATTTTGATATCAAGCCCCATAATATTCTTCTTGATGAAAAGTTTATTCCTAAGGTTTCTGATTTTGGACTAGCGAAATTGTATCCCACTGACCATAGCATTGTAACTTTGACTGATAAAAGAGGAACAATTGGATACATTGCTCCTGAATTGTTTTACAATAACATTGGGAGAATCTCCTATAAGGCTGATGTTTATAGCTTTGGAATGTTGTTGATGGAAATGGCAAACAGACGGAAGAATGTGAACTCGCAAGCTGAAAATTCGAGCCAAATCTTCTTTCCAACCTGGGTTTATGATCAATTTAGTGAAGGAAAAGAAATCGAATTGGATAATTGTAATGAAGATGAAAAGAAAATTGCAAGGAAAATGATAATAGTTGCATTGTGGTGTATACAGCTCAAGCCTTTTGATCGTCCTTCAATGAAGCGCGTAGTAGAGATGCTAGAAGGAGAACTTGAAGATTTGACAATGCCTCCAAAGCCTTTGTTGTATCCAAATGAAACAATTGAAGTGGATGAAAGCCTGAATTTTGAACAAATCACATCGGATGACTCAACAATTGCTACAAGTGATTTAAGTGAAACTACCACCAATTGTCCTATATTGGACAATAGCTTATATGGTGATAGAAGTTAATTGAGGCGCCTAGTGTTTTGATTTCATCATTGTTGTGTAAAACATTTCTTTATAACTAGTTTAAAATGTTTGGCTGCTCGCTACATTATATTTCTAGCTACTACACTATTAGAGCTATTTTGTTTTTAAGCACTAGAGTGTATTTATATATATATATATATATATATATATATATATATATATATAATATTTGAGTTACCCATAATTGGGAGACTCTTTCATTAATTTCAAGATTGAAGATTTCAGAAGGGAATGTTACGATAGGCAAATGAAATATTCAATAGGATGAAGATAATTGTGAGAGCTCGAGAAAATGACAAAACAATAAATTTAGGGTTTGGAATTGTTGGATTGCCTACTTCGTTTTACATCTTGAAAATTGCCAAAAAAATAAGTGATTATAGGACTATTGCAAAATACTTGTCACTTATTTATACAACTATTTGTTATTTTTTTATTGGATCTACAAATGACTATTTTCATCTCATTCATGAATCATCTCCAACTCTAAATTTAGGTGATTGTTGAAGTTGTTGGTCCTCTGCTAGCACAATTTGTAGAGCTAAAAGGATTATGACTTATTGCTAATATATCTTCGTCTCCTTCCAACATTTGTATAACAGTTTTTATCGATGGACGGTTTAATGGATTCCACTGAATACACCAAAGTTCCACAATTGCAATTTTAAGATCTTCCTTATCCTCGATGTGTATATGTATATCTCCCCTATCAAACAAATTGTGCACCCATTTAGGGTACAAAATTTGAGAAGGTCCCTCAACTGTCATATCTACATTCTTCTTCCCTTCTGCCATTTCAAGGAGCAACATCACGTTATTAATTGCAATTGTAATTTGATTTGAAATGCATATATAGCATTGGTATTCTATTAAAAAACGCAATTCTATTTTTTTAACGATATTTTATCTTATTAATTCACTTATATTTATCTTGTATGTGATAAAATCTATCAATTTTTTGTATGTTATATTTTTAAGGTGCTTTCTCACTCACGTGCCCCATGGGATAAATACTCTCTCCTACTGAACTTTATTTTGTTTTCAACCATTTTTAGAACTAAATTCATCGGATTTTGTTATCACTTCATGTTTTATGTGATTTTAACAATTTTTTTATTAATCAAATCATTGTAAGAATTAACTTGTACGAGGTTTAAAAAATTGCGGACACAAGATTACAAGATTATCTTGTTTTGATTATCAATGATTACGAGATTATCTTGTTTGGCCTATTTTGATTAATTTGATTTGATTACATTGTTTTGCAACGATTATTATGATTTTGTTAAATTAATTGGGAATAAAATTACAAGTTTGATTTAATTAGATTAGCAAACTTTACGCCATCCAAAGAAGAGGTATTGCGTTCCTGAAATTAGTATCTTTTAATCTTTTAATATCTATAAATTGAATTGACAATGCTAATAATACGATATCACATCTATAAATTTATAAATAAGAGTTTGTTGTCATTTTAGTTTATCATTGTTTTTATATTATTTAGTTTATTACTCTCATATTCTACACACCTACTACCATCATTGTTTCTTACACAATGGATGCTTCAATTAATTTTGTTGCAAACATCACCCATGCATAAAGAGTCTTGGAGTATTCATGTGAGGGTTATTCATCCGTGAACTGTCCCAGGTTAAGACAATTCAAAGGTGTCCTCTTCGAATTCAAATGGTTGGAAAGACTTATTTATTTAAGGTTGACTAAAAGATATATCCAAATAAAAACTTTGATCACTCATACAATGTGAAAAGAAGGTCTAATAATGTCAAGTTAATCAAAAAATTCAAAGATTATGCCCCTCCACTAAGTGTATAACTATTTTTTTTTTCTAATATAATAGTCAATTCTTATTTTACTCTAATAACCATTATTTATTTCACCTAATAACCACATATGCGTGCGTTTTACAAAATTTATTGGATGTTGATTATACAGTTGGCTCAGTAGAAGACATCAAAGTGTCTTTGATTAATGATACAAGGTCTTTGTGTAAAATGGATTGGGTGTTTACCTATTCTAAGTTAGTCTGTGTGTTTCATCTGTTGATTTTTTATTGGACAACTTGTATAATAAGGTTCAATTATTATTTTTGACCCCAAAGGTTATGAAAATATAATTTTGATATTGCACTATGAACTTTGGGTAACTTTTCAATTTTTACTAGTGGTATTATTTTTAGTCCAAATTGTAATTATTTATTGTTAATCAAAATTTATTGTTAATCCAAATTTATGGAGGCTGTTCATAATGCTTTCACGAAATGGGCATGTTCAGCGTCGATGATGGCCATGGCAATTTTTGAAGGAGATTGTGGTGGAGCTGCAATTGTACGTGAGGCAGTGTTGAGTTCTGGATTCCAGTGACTGATATGCACCTATTCGATAGTGTAGTGGAAGCGATATGTGTGTATTACATGGAAGGAGTATATGGTGCAACGAAAGAAAGAAGACAATTAAAAAGGGCGTGAAGAAAAAATAAATGTAAAGTAGAAATATCTTGTGATAAAATCGGTAAGGAAAAAAATGGATTAAATCAACTGCATAATAAGAAAAATACTGATTTGTTAAATTTAATTTTTAAAGTTAAAATTGTGATGGTATGTACTCACTCCATCCCTTACTCTGAGTTTCTCTAGCTTAATGCGCATGTATTAAGTTGAAAATTATGGTTAGTGGAAATTTTACTTAACCTTTTCTGTTAAGTTGAAAATGGTGTACGGATATTGTTGAAAACTTACTAATAAATTTATCCCAAAATATGAGAACAGATAATTTTGGACAAAAATTTGGATTAAAGTGGTAGATGAGGGACGAGAGAGTATCTCATTGGATCGGTTGTAGACGATTTAATGTGATAAGCCCCAAATACTGGACAGATAAGCAAATAGCTTAAATAATATGAGACATTGATTTTGTTAAAGTACACTGTTAAGCCAAATTTTGGCACTCGGTTGTATGTCTTTCAATTCTTCACATTGTTGAACATTTCCGTATAATTTTTTTTATTGTGACAATGAAACCAAGGATGAAATACAATAAAGAATAATGATGATACCACAGCCATAGTTAATTAAAGTAGTGAAATACATACGAAGTTGGGGTGGTTAATAGATCAGAAAAGGGCACATAAGTTCATAAAATGGTCTTGCAAGGAACATTCACAATAAGTGCAAAAATGGCCTCCTAGCATATGTAAGCTTAGCTACCCTAAATATCCAATGTTGGAATTTATCATTACATCACGTCAGGTTACTAAGGATAAAGGGAATGCATAAATACCTGTATACATGGTTTAGCGATAGGAATCCCTTGACGCAACTGATCACGAACAATGGTTTTGTGGTCTTCCTCAACCAAACCTCCTTAGTCCCTCAATGGGACTTTCTGTTTCTCTTCCAGATGGGGAGAAGTGAAACGTTTTCTGATTTGGTGTATTGGGGACCATAACCGTTCCTCATGTATTTAAGCTCACCAGGGTTCCCATTATCCCCTGATGGGCCAATACTGGTGGTATCTACCCATTTGGGCCCGCATTCACTTTTCCTTAAGTCTAAAAGGCTTTTAACCAAATAATTAGATCACCGAATTAAGCCATATATGATAAATAGCTAATATAATCGTTAACGAATATGAGCCCACAAATATTAGAAATATAAATTTCCAACAATCTCCCACTTGGGCTACATGTCGTTCTTCAAACAATTATATCACAAGTTCTTTAGGCGTGCATCCGAATGTTATTTATCTTTTAGACTTTCTTTAACAATCTGGTCCATCTCATGCATTAACATGGAATTACTGCAGCTTTCGTCACAAAACAAAAAAACGTGACTAAACCACAATGATCACCACATCAATACACTTAATGACATAGATCAAATGTGGATGAGTAGCATGGAAATTACATGCAATGTGATCTCAATCATGTACATTTCCAACTGGTCATTCTTTAATCTTTAGTGAGATCAATCCAACGTCCTTAAATGCAATAGAACCATTGCATATACAAAACATAAGTGAGTTCAGAATTGAATAAAAAACCATCAACTTTATTATGCATAAATCAAATAGATAATGTCCAATAGAACAAAAGGACTCCCACTAAACTAAGGTATCCTCACGAATAACACCCACATGAGCAGTATGCTCATGAAAAACCTTAGGTGTCAAACCCTTAGTTAATGGATCAGCTAGCATAAAATTAGTCCCTATATGTTCTATGGAAATCCGTCTATTCCTAACTCTTTCTTTAACAACTAGGAACTTAAGGTCGATAAACTTCGACTTCGTTGCACTCCTGTTGTTGTTGGAATAAAGGACTGCCGAGTTATTGTCATAATAAATCCTTAGTGGTTGGTCAATGCTATCAACCACACACAAATTAGTGACAAAATTTCGTAGCCATATTCCATGGTTGGATGACTCATAGCAAGCTATGAACTCCACGGCCATAGTTGAAGAAGCTATAAGTGTCTGTTTAGCAGACTTCCATGAGATAGCTCCTCTTACCAACATATAAATGTATCCTGATGTGGAGCGCCTACTATCTTGGCATCTCGCAAAATCAGAGTCGGAGTACCCGATGATCTCTAAACTGTTCGATCTCCGATAAGTGAACATGTAATCTTTTGTTCTCTTCAAATAACGCATCACGCGTTTGGCGGCTTTCCAGTGCTGTATACTGGAATTGCTCAAGAATCTTCCTAAAACTCCCACTATAAATGTTACATCAGGACGAGTACAAACTTAAGCATACATTAGACTCCCCACCGCTGATGCATAGAAAATCTTTTGCATCTCTTTTCTTTAAAGATCATTATTGGGTAACTGCTTGAGACTAAACTTGTCTCCTTTAGCAATGGGTGTGGCTCCTGGTTTACTATCTTTCATGCCGAATCTATTTAAGAATTTATCGATACAGCTCTTTTGTGATAACTTTAGGATACTTTGAGAGCGATCTCTTAGTATCTGAAAACCTAATACAAAAAATGTGTCCCCAAGATCTTTCATCTCAAAATTTTTCGTTAGAAATCTCTTGGTTTCGTGCAATAAGCCTGTATCGCTGCTATCAAGCAGAATATCATCGACATATAATACCAGGAAGATATATTTACTCCCACTGAACTTGTGATATACACAATCATCAACGACATTTGCCTCAAAACCGCACGAGGTAATGACTTGATGGAACTTGTGATACCATTGACGGGAAGCTTGTTTGAGACCATAGATGGATTTCTTTAGCTTGCATACCATAGACTTTGGGTCACCTGACACAAAGTTTTCTGGTTATGCCATGTAAATCGTTTCATCAATGTTTCCATTTAGAAACGCAATCTTGACATCCATCTGATGTAACTCCAAATCAAAATGAGCTACCAATGCCATTATGGTCCTAAAAGAGTCTTTCGAGGATACTGGAGAGAAAGTCTCTCTGTAATCAATGCCTTCCTTTTGAGTAAATCCTTTAGCAACAAGACGAGCTTTATATCTCTCGACATTGCCATTTGAGTCCTTCTTGGTCTTAAATATCCATTTACAACCAATGGATTTCACACCTTCAGGCAATTCGACAAGATCCCAAACGTCATTGTCTTTCATAGATTTCAACTCATTCTTCATGGCATCAATCCACTTATGAGAGTTCGAACTGCGCATAGCTTGACAGCGGTTGACTGGGTCATCCTCTGTTAAACCAATGTCATCCTCATGTTCTTGGAGAAAGATAATGTAATCATTTGATATCACACTCCTCTCTATTGTGGATCTTCTTAATGGCACTCCTTGAGGTGGTTGAGTTTGTTCTATAGGTAATGCTTGAGGAAGAACCTAATTAATGTTGTCTTGTTCCGGAGTAATGTTAGGATTGTCTAACATTGGAGCTGTTTCTTGAACAATGACAGGTACATTGACTTGGTCACTGTCAATAACAGGTTCTTCTTGAAAGATAACATTCCTTATGTTTCCTTCCCCTTCAAACTCAACTTCCTCAAGAAATCTCACATTTCCCGTTTCAAAAAAGGATCTGAATGTGGGATTGTAAAACTTATACCCGCAAGAGCATTTAGCATAACCAACAAAATAGCAATTAACCGTTCTTGCGTCCAGTTTTCTTTCATGTGGCCTATAAGGCCGTGCCTCAGCTAGACAACCCCAAATGTGCAAGTGCCTTATGCTAGGCCTTTTGCCAGTCCATGGCTCATAAGGGG
>QANU01090226.1:4697-22496 GCA_003254905.1 Nissolia schottii
GCACATATACAGTTAAAAACTAAACCACATAGACAGTGGGCTTAGGGTTACCCACCTCCGATCGGGATTCCGATTCGGTGACTCTGAAGGGGAGACGATCCTCTTCACGATGGTGTGCTCCGGCTAATTTTTGGAGACTCCGGCACGAAATCTAGCAGTGTCGGAACGAGACCCTCGGTTGCTCACTAAATGTAACTTCTGAAGATTTACGAAGTTATTTATAACCGTGCACAGTGAAAAGTAAATTTTCCTTTTTCCTGTAGCTTTCATCCCTCTCTCACGTTTTTCTTTCTGAAGCTCTGTAGCTTATTATTATTATTATTATTATTATTATTATTATTTATTTATTTATTTATTTCTTCTTTCCTTTGTTTATTCATTTATTTATTTATTTATTTATTTATTCTTTTATTCATTTGTTTACTTATGTATTCGTTTGTTTATTCACTTGTTTATTCTTTCGTCTCTTCTTTTACCTATTGATTTAGGCATTACTTGACTTCCTCCAGAAGTTAAGTCCTTTTACCCGGCTTCCCTCGCTCCCTTGACGGTTTTCGGTCAATCTCGGCTGTCGACGGGTAACGGGCCAGCTCGTAGAAACACAGGATGTTACAGTTAACACCTATCTGAACGGTTTCTAGCTCCCCTTCTGGCTCCGGTCTTTCGCGTGACGGTATGTTATCCGCGGAAATGTCAGCTAGCATTACCTGTGATATCTTGTGCACATCTTTTCTCTTTGGAGGCTGCCGTGGATTGTGAGTCTGTACACTAGTGTTGTAACATCTCCGAGCCATTGCCTGATCTCCCCGGATAGATGCAACTCGGTTATCCTGGGTGAGGAACTTCATGGTCAAAGCAGCTGTGGAGATAATGGCATTTACAGCGTTTAAAGTTGGTCTTCCTAGGATGATGTTGTACGCGGACGGCTTATCAACAACCAGAAACTTCACTCGTTCTGTTCTAGTTAAATGCTCGGGTCCTAAGGTTAGGTACAGAGAAATGTAGCCGTCGGGTGTAACTGTCTCCCCCGAGAAGCTTACCAAGTCTTCAGGATAATGTTCGATTTTCGCATTTTTTAGCCCAAGCTGGTCAAAATAGCTTCTGAAGATTATATTTGCGGAACTTCCCTGATCAATCAGGACTCTTCGGACTTCTGCATTGACTAAAGTAGCTGAGATAACCATAGGATCATCGTGGACGGGCGTTGTATGCATGAAATCTTCGCGTGTGAACGTGATGTCTGGAAAACACCTATACCCTGGAAGTTTGTTGCTTGCTTGATCTCGGAGATGCAAGACTTCTTGCAAGTGTCTTTTCCTCGCAGATCGGGTGTATCCTCCACCAGCAAAGCCTCCTGCAATTGTGTTGATTATTCAATTGGTTTCTGGTAGTCTGTGTTGTCTCTCACGCCTATCTTCGGGGTGGCTTTCTCTACCCCGGACTTCCCTCATGTAGGGTTTTCTTTCTGGCTCTCTGATTTCCATCTTTCACTTTCTTTCCTGGATCACATATTTTTCTAGCTTTCCTCCACGGACCCATGATTCTACTTCATCTTTCAGATCTATGCATTCCTCAGTACTATGACCATAGGAATCGTGATAAGTGCAGAATAGTGATGTATCCGTTCCTGGCCTCAGGCGGATTGGTTTGGCTCGGGGAAATCCATCTTTATGCTGAATCTCCCTGTATAGCTGTGTGAGGGAAATTGTTAGTGGGGTATAATTCGTGTACCTTCCCTCTTTAAGTATTCTCGGTCTGTTAATCCGAGGACGATCGCTTCGTGGTGGGTGATTGTACTTTCTTCTTGCACCTTCCCCTCCGTCCTGGGTGGAGTCAATCCTTATGGCTTCCATACCTTCCTCTTGGAAAAGGTATTCTTCCGCTCTTTATTGTATTTCCACTAGGCTCCGCGGAGGCCTCTTGGATAAGTTCTTTGCAAATGGGCTTCCTTTTTTGAGGCTGTTCGTAAGGCCCACTAGCACGGCTTGCGGTCAAGATATTGGCAGAGATTTTCTTCTTCTTTCTGTACAACTCCCAAGAGGCTTACAGCCGTCTTGGGTTTCGTTCTTCTCGTGGTAAAGTTGGCCGAGAATCGATCGGCCAGGTCGTCGAAACAACAAATGCATTTTGGGGGTAAAGCATTAAACCATATAAGCGCACCTTTCCTTAAAGTCACAGGAAATGACTTACATTGGATAGCATCTGAGGCTCCGTCTAAAATCATGTGATGGTGCTGCGGATCAGTGGTTCCGTCATAGGGCTCCATATCAGTTGGAGGACGGAAGCCAGGTAATGGTAGTGCATTAAGAATTTCGTCAACGAAAGGGTAGTTGTCCTTCCCTTTCGCTTTCTTTATCGCTCCTCGGATCTTGTACGGCTGCATTTCAGCGGCTTTGTAAACTGATCCTTGACCTTCATCCTCTTCGGAAGGCCTGCCACCGCGGTTAAGACCGTCGATGTGGCGCTCCCTCTCTCTTGGGCCTCTAAAACCACCTGTTTGCGCCTTTTTTATGCATCTTTTCTGGCTTTCTCCGCAGAAGCTCTGATGTCCTTCTGTTTCTTCCGTTCTTCTTTGGCCTGGGCTAGTACTGATAGCGCTGCTTCTAGTTTCTCGATCTTAGCAGCTTGGGACCGAACAATGTCCTCTAGGTTGCTAGGAGTAGCATCGTTGGCGTTTACTGGTGGGGAAGGTGGGGTCTGATCGGGTACTCCACGGTCAGGAGATGGAAGCGTTGGGTTGAATGGGGCATTGTTGTCGACAGACACAGATCCTCTAGTGTCACTTGACGTCACTAGTCGGTAGTTTCTTCTGGTTTTGGGAAGCATAATGGGAATTGGTGCTTCACAACTCGTGATGGGAATGTTTAGGAGTAGTTCCCACAGACGGCGCCAAATGTACCAGAGGGGTACTTTTGGGTTCCGAAGCTCCACGGACGAGGTCTAGAAATGCTACGCGATCTGGGGTGGCGTACACGCAAAGACTCCGATGCCAAAGTCAGTAGAGGTTGGAGATGAGGGTATGGTAAGAATGAGATTAAGGTCCTCTTACCTGAGTGCTTGATTTCCCTTATGTACCTGTCGGGCCTCGAGGATAGGCTTCAATTCGCGTCTCACTATCTGCGGTAAGAATGCCTTGGTTACTCCAAGACTGATGGTGTGATGGGAGATGATCGCGCTGCGGAAAGGCGTGGTGCGCAGATTGAATACGTCACTTCTAAGGGATGGGCTTCCGGTTCCAGGATGGTTCTAATGAGTCGGGCGGGTCGGGTGATTCGCTTCCGCAGAATGGGCCGTGCAGGCCCAGTCCATAACACTATGCATCAGGGCTAGCAAGATAAGTTTTTAATCTCCCATGTGTATTAAAGAAAAAACGTGGCATCTATTAATTTATCAATCTATTTGATCAATTTGTCTAAACAATATGAAATGTTCAATCATGAAATCATCAATTTGTCTAAACAATATGAAATGCCCAAAACCAATTTGACTTCAATATGAAATTTATTTCCTCATTAGCAATCATGTTAAGTTAGACAATACACAAATCCAAGTGAGAAACAATACACAAATCCAAGTAAGAAACAATACACAAATCCAAGTAAGAAATTCTACACCTTCCCAATAACCATGCTAACTTTAATTTCTACATTAACATAAATCCAAGTGAGAAACAAATGCTCAGGAGGCAATATTGGAGGGGGCAATATTCGGTGGACAGTGAGCAACATAATGATACATACAAGAAACGACGGAGAAGGTTGACCTTTGTGGGTCTCGGTGGGTCTCGGCGGAGCGTGGTGGCCGGCAGACGACGGAGATGACAGAGCCACGTGAGCACGACAGCCACGCTAGCACGACGACGGTGAGCACGACAACCATGCTAGAACAGAAAGGTGAGCACGCACGCGAGCCCACGAGCAGAGAGAAGAGAGCAGCCCCTGTGGCGACGACGGCTTGTGCGGCGGCGACGACGGTGTGTGGGAGATGATACGGTGGGGGGAAGGGGAGGGCATGGTCGTGGCCTTCGAATTGCTGTAGATTGATTTGGGGATTTTGGGTTTTAATTTTTTTTTTAAACGGGTCGGGTTCTGGGTTTGGGTTGGACTCAAAAAAATGGGCTCCGCCACGTGGAGGGTCCACATGTGACGCACCATCAACGACGTCAAGTGTCACGTCAGCACCGTCACTCTTCCACCATTAACAGGGACCAAAATCAAATTTTCATATTTTACAGGGACTAAAACTGATAATGAGGGACTAAAACCAAACTTTTTCATATTACAAGGACTAAAAACTTAATTAACCGTAACATCTATAATATTACATGTGTAACTATTTGTGAATACATGACATGGACCTTTGATTGCTATGAATGTTGAATATACCTAATTAATATTAGTTAAGTATGCTACGTGACCACTCACAACATATGTTCTGTCGAGAACCAGGCTCATATTTTATACTATGATACATATAAAGAAAAGTTGAAATTTGGTCCATATTTCTGGGTAACTGTATTTTTAAACTCATAAGCGGGATTAAGTATTATCCCAACCAAAAGAGATAGCAACCTAGTCGGCAGGTTTGCGACTTAAGCATGGACTAGCTAGCTAGGGTGTTTCATTTGGTATCAGAGTAGTTTAGTCCTTTGGAGCCTGAGGACTGAGCTTATCTATGCTTCCGAGCATCTTTCCTTATAAATTTCCAGTGTATGCGTATAGTATACACCTTCATGTATAAGGCCCAAGTGCATGATGGGTTCGCTGGTACCAGAACACTGATTTGTCAAGGTATATTCAAAATAAAATCGCCATGCACTAAGTCTTGTCTTTCAAGGCAAGAAGTAGTGTGGCTTAATGCACTCTATCACTTTGCTTTCATTCGACTGTTGCAGTTGCAGGAACATAGAGCCTAGCTAACTCTGTGTCTTGTTAAGTGTATTCAGGGCTTGATAGCTAGTGCAGAGTGAACTCTGTAATCCAGTATTCCCGAGAAACTCAGCCTTCTGCTAAGTGTCTCTTTGCAAGTTAATTCCCATTAATGGGCAGAAAAGGAAACTCCTCATCAAGGACCATTCTTGTTCTTTTCCTTGATTAAAATTTTTTCCCTACGTCATATGCTTCCCACCCCCATAGGAATCCTTTGGGAAGGACCCCAAATTCCTATATCTTCTCAAATTGGTTTCCCTATGAATTAATGGAATTCCTGGGAAAAAATCCTCAGATCAAGATCAAATATTCTACTTTTTGGAAGAAGTAGACTCAAAGATAGAACTTTCCTTTCATCTTGATACATGATGTAGACATCATGCAATCATATTTCTTACAAGACCTCATGGACCTAATGGATACCCTCATCCTAGTTCGATGAAATAAATTCACAATTCTTTCTACTGGATCGTTCTCATATAGCCCAAGATTTTCATGCGCCTGACTCCAAAATTTGATGCAAGGATGTCATTCCGTGTTACCCTGTGGAAGAAATCTGGGTTATCAATTCCGTAAACTGTTCCAGAGATGTATAAGATACAAGAAGATATTCCCTATGGATGAGTTGGAGTTTCCCACATGAACAAGTAAGTCCTCCTGACCAGTATTCAAGAACCATAGCCAAAGTCAGCACCTTTAATATCCAAATAAGATGGGCCAATAGGAAAGATTTGTAAAATAGCATGTACACTTTTAGATTAGATTCATTTAGTTGGAAGAAAAGAAACTAGAGACAGAACTTGACCTCCGTCTTGATACATGTTGTGGAAGTCATGCAGCATTGTTACCTGAAAAAATTGGGTGGATAAACTCAATGGGTTTCGTCAGGAGAAGTTTATAAGTTATTCTATCCTGCTCAAGGTCTCTTGCCCAACTTTGAAAATTGAAGGAAGCATTGGGAAAGGAAAAGCCGCAACTTTTGGGGAACTAAGAAAAGATGGACCAAGGATATTATTGTACAGGTAAGTAATTAAAGGGAAAATGAAGAAAATGGAAGTTGGAAAATTAGGGAAAAATAAGTAAGAGGAAAGTCGATGGGACTTGGGCAAATGGTAAAACGTGAAGGAAAGAAAAGAGTTGTAACACTTTCCAGAATTGACTAGAACAACCAATAAGGGATTAGCGAAGATTGTTCACATTTTTTCTGTTACCCTCAGTAAATTACGGGACGGGACAAGCTTATGACCAAGAAATATGAAGCAGATGGACGAGTAGCGTAACATCCCACTTTCCTGTTAGGGAAATAATCGCCAAGAAAAGATATTAATTAATTTCTGAAACATGAGATTTGGAGGGTTAGGATGTGAAATTCATAGTGTAGGTCTATAGGATATGGGGTTAGTCGATGTAGGAAGTTTCGCAGACAGCCGAATTGCGATTGTCTGCCGTTGAAATTCTACGACGCGTAAAAGGTATATGTGAAAATACTCCTCCGGAGAAAAATTCACAAATGACTTCTAATAATAATATTCCCAGGTAGAGGGAAATTAGAGGATCGCAACAGTATAAACGGAATATTTTTCGGAAGACCGTGAGCGATGTACCGACACTGCGAGCAATAAAACACTAGCGAAACGGAACCGGGAGGAGAGGAAATCTGAATAGCAGCACGTGAGGAATCAGATTGGGTTAGGAAATTATTTTTAATTCATTAATTTGACTTTTAATTTATCTTTGGAATTAATTAAATAAATAAGAAAATGAATAATGGCATTTTGGTAATTAATAAGAAGGGTAAATAGGTAATTTTGGGGGCAGGTTGGTGGCTATAAATAGCCCAACCATGGCAGAAAATTTTTACAAAAATTCCACACCTAGCCGAAACTCTGTCCGTTCGTCGATCGATCGAGCTGACTAGAGACTGACCAAAGCTTGGATCAGGCCTATGACCTTGGGGACCACTCACTCACCATCATCTTCATCATTAATCAGCCCTAAGGAAGTGGGTAACATAGGCTATCCACCTCCTTTGGTGTTCTTGAAGTTTATGTGATTGTATGTGTTTGTGTATGAAAATAACTTGTTAGAAATGTTTGGTTAGGAATCGGATTGTGTAAGCATGGTTAGGATATTTCTAGGGAGTTAAATGAGGGTAAAAATGATGTATGTTTAAGCCCCAAGAGTTTGGAAAAAGTGGGAAAGAAACATGAGAAAGCTTGCTGTTTTACTTCAGGTTCAGGTGCTATACGCACCAGGGCGCTGAGTGGCCTGCTACTGCACAGTACTTTGACCGGAGTAGGACCTTACGTGGTCAAGAGCCAGGGCATATCGCTGAGCGGAGAGTTATAGGCGCTGAGCGGTATGTGACGTGGATGCCACGTAAGCGGATAAGTCTGACACAAGACCCCTGGGAGCCAGGACATCGCCGAGCGAAGGGAGCCTTTACGCTAAGCGGGTGAACTCCTAGCGCTGAGCGCCGGGAAGCCTTGCACTGAGCGGTGGAGCTCTTATCACTGAGCGGATGAGCCTTGGTGCTGAGCGATCTGGGAACCCGAGGGCGCTGGTTAGCTTTATCTAAGTGGCTAAGCCGACGTAATGAGTTTAGTTAATTATGTACTGTGAATTGCATTATTGTAAGCCACTTACGAGAGCCGAGAAAACAAGAACAGATTATGAGTACCGAACAGTGCATGCATCATGAGGCAGTGTTGCCACAGGACTTAGGGCAACCATAGATCACTAGAGTTAAATGAACTAATGTGCGAAAATGGTAATTTAAACCAGGGAAAACAGTTAAGTCTAAAGACGGGCCCTGGCCGCAGAGGGTCGGAGTAGGACGAGGCTATGACATAGTTATGTACTAGGAATCCCTCTCTTGGCACGTCATACCTGACAAGCCCTCCCCGGGCGTGCGAGACGGACTGGGTTACGATTATGATACGCAGATAGTGATCTAAACGCGGGTTTCTACCCGAACGAGAGAAAAGAAAGTATGTAAAGAACACTTGAGCTTTTATGTCATGACATTTAAAAGAGTAAGATGTCCACGAAGGTTGGACATAAGAAAGAGAGAAATTCAGTCCGCAAAGTTCGGGCTCAGGCCTTATAGTCATCCACGAAGTTTGGATGCAGATGATTAAGTCATCCACGAAGTTCGGACACTGTCCACAAAGTTCGGACGCTGTCTACGAAGTTTGGACGTAAGTGAGCAAGTCGTCCACGAAGTTCAGACGCATACGAGCCTCACTCCTAGTGTACCACGTATTGTAGCTGGACAAGGGATGACGATCCCCCAGTCTACATAGGAGCGATGGAATCCAGCAGCGACAAAGGACGCAGCCACAGCCGCGTAAGACAAATCCCAATTCCCTCATGCATTATATTGAGGTGACATGTGTATGAATGTATGTATGATTTTATATGTATGATTAAGTATGCATGTTGGGTAAGCCGTCCGTGAGACACGTACGAGACGGTCACTGTAGCACCACGAGTCCAGTAAACAAGCGCGAATGCCTAGGTAATTAAAGATTAGAGAGCCTATTCACCTAGTTATTAGATAAAGCTGCTCAGGATCTTAGGCAAGTAATAACTGGTAGGAAATGTCTAGATGCATGAACACTTAGAGGTCTCCTGAGTGGCCTGAAGCTTAATTGAGTAACCAGACCCCACTACCCTATAGTTATCCACTGGGAACCAACCATTCTCACCCCCACTCACTTATGACTTCAGGTGAGCTAGATGACTACCCCGCCAAGGAAGCGACGGATTGTCCGGAGCATCGTTAGGACCGTAGACCCTGAGACAGGGATTGAGACCGAGCACTGGTCGGTTATGGTGGTGAACAACCACTCTCCCCTTCGAGCCGTACCCCCAATGCCTGCCGAGCCAGGACCTCCTACCGATGGTCCTCCAGCAGACGGTGAGACGCCACCCTACGAGAAGGAAGTGGAGGCAGATCCGGTTTCTGTGAGGCTGCGACCACCCTAGGTACAGAAGAAAGGAGCCAGGATGAGCGTGACCCAAGTCTACGGACGCCGATTGGCACATTGCTCGCATGATGAAGAGGCGGGACCTTCCACCGGACCTCACGACCTGCCAGAGGCACCGGAGACCCAATCGGCCGAGGAGGAGGAGAACCCCATGGAGGAGGACCCCATAGAGGAGGATGATGATGATAGCGAGGAGTGAGCCTGACCCAATCAGCCCTGTTTCAGTGTCCCTGTATTCAGATTAGTCTTGTTTTGCCAGTAGTCGTAGATGTATATGTATGCTGATGTGTATTTTGCTGTATATCGATGTATATTTTGTAGTATTGGTATTAGTTTATGTACAGACTGAGACGATGTATAACTATGACTATGTACTCTACTTAGCACCGGTGTTTGATTGCTTGATTATGGTTATGTATGACTAATATCACTATCGTTTATTCATTATTTGTCTCTATGGAACCTATGCTATAGTTCCCGCGCATGGCTCTAAATTAATGTCTAAACGTTACTTGCAATCAAGAAAAAAAAAAGGGTCCTTATTTTGAATTAACTAAACTATTTTCCTAAATAAACTAGGGACTACCAGTACTCCCACACAGCAGATAACAACTAGCGGACGCANGGAGGACCCCATGGAGGAGGATGATGATGATAGCGAGGAGTGAGCCTGACCCAATCAGCCCTGTTTCAGTGTCCCTGTATTTAGATTAGTCTTGTTTTGCCAGTAGTCGTAGATGTATATGTATGCTGATGTGTATTTTGCTGTATATCGATGTATATTTTGTAGTATTGGTATTAGTTTATGTACAGACTGAGACGATGTATAACTATGACTATGTAACTCTGTAATAGTTATAAAAAGTTTTATCTATGGACCCTACTTAGCACCGGTGTTTGATTGCTCGATTATGCTCGATTATGGTTATGTATGACTAATGTCGCTATTGTTTATTCATTATTTGTCTCTATGGAACCTATGCTATAGTTCCCGTGCATGGCTCTAAATTAATGTCTAAACGTTACTTGCAATCAAGAAAAAAAAGGGTCCTTATTTTGAATTAACTAAACTATTTTCCTAAATAAACTGGGGACTACCAGTACTCCCACACAACAGATAACAACTAGCAGACGCAGATTATGACTTAAGCATAAGCTGTTAACCTAGGGTGTTACAAGTAGTGCACGCAGTACAACCAAAGTATTAAGAAAAGTAGATGTGTAGAGAAATTCCGGTAGCTCATATCTCGGAAGGTCAAAGATGTAACGGGAGTATAAGGGAATACGAGTAGGTCCCTGTAAGTAAGTGCAAACTCGAATCAACCAAAAGTTACACCGGAATAGCCATTACCTTAATACGAATTCGGGGAAAACATAATATCCCAAAGAAACTAAAACATGGGTTGATTGGTGGAGCGTGCCCTACAAGATCCGAGGAGTTAGGTGTATATTATAAAGTTTATACAAAGGAGAAAGCAATTGTGAAGACTTAAGTTGTAACTACAGAGGTTGGGACGGCAGGAGGAATATTGAGATTGACAAATGTGGAGATTTAGAAAAGACGGAAAGTGGTGACCAGAAAGAACTATCCCAAGATCTAAAGAGAAACCAGCCTCTTCAAATCTAATTTTCGTAACAACTAAGACCAAGTATAAATCTAGAACTAGTCTCCACAAGACAAATAAAACACAAACCCATACTAGGAGAACATAGACTCGAATAACGTGGCCAAGAGAGCTGGCAAAGAATGTTTGAGTAACTATTGGGGAAAACAGAAGGCTTGGTAGAAGGCTGCAAAATTAGATGAGTTATGTGGGTATGCTAAGGATTATACCAAGGATTAGATGAAAGATAGAAGTATCTATGAAGGTTTAAAGTTGTACCTACAGCTATCAAGAAGGCCGGGGGAGTGTCGAAATTGTTACGTAAGACGACAAATGTCTAATACGATAAGGGACCTGGAAAAGAATGGCAATTTTAGTGATTTAGAAACCTTTAGATGCGTGTTGGACAAAACAGATGGTGAGGATATTTCACCAAGAAATGCAAAATGATAGGAACCCTAGTTCATAAACCACAGAAACGTGGCTTAGGACAAGACCTTTGATGAAAGTAATGAGTAGGAGGATGTGTCAAGATTTGGCTTAGAAATTGTAACGAGTTTGCTATCACTACCAAAGGGGTCTTGAATGCAAAACAAGTAAGTACAAACCCCTACATGGAAGAGAAAGTACTTGGAAGGACGTGGATCTGGAAATTTCGAGGGCAAAATTTTTCTAAGGGGGTGGAATGTAACATGTCGCTTTTTTCCTTAATAAAGATTTCATAAATTAAATAGAGGAAGTAAGCTCTCCCATGAGCTTTTAGATTAAAAGTGTTTGTAGAAATAATTTTGCTCGTTTTCTTAAAATTCTGCAGACACTAGAATAGATTCTTTTTGTCCTCTGAGTACAATCGCGTGTCTAAGGTATCTGTAAAATATACGGTTACGGAAAAAGGTTCACAAATACCTTAGCTTGACTTAGTTTCTTACTTAGAAAAATTAGAAGATCACAAGGATGTGATCAAAATATTTTTAGAATAACCATACGTGAAGTACCGGGACCGGAAACAATAAAACCTGATCAAAAGTGATCTGCTAGAGGCCCTTAAATTCTTGGCCCCAAATTTGGCCGAGAGAGAAGAGAATATACAACCAAGAATGAGCCATGTAGCATGGCAAGGTGTCATGGTAATCATGACATTAATGACTAAGCATGGTGATTAAGCATGCTTAGTCACCATATGACATCATGGATAATGTCATCAAAAGGGAAAAATGGTAAATTTGACCAAGGGCATTTTGGGAAGAAGAATTTCGTGGGTTTACCTATAAATAGGACCATGATCTCTTCAAATTCAAGAAGACTTAGGAAGCTTGCCAAAACTCTGCCGGTTTGCACACTCCGCCGTTGCTCTGCCAAACTGCAGATACAATAGTTTTCTGTTAATCCAAACCCTAAACCCTGCATAATCTCCTCTTTAGAAATCATTCCTTACTCTCTTAAGCAAAAACCTTCATCCATAACCTTAAAGAATTCTTTTGGTAGCAAGGAGCACAAGTTACCAGACTCTCGGAGTTTCTGCAGGCTTGTGATAAATCTAGTCTCCAAGTGGGTAAACTGACTTATCCACTGTCTATGTGGTTTTTGCTAGATGATATATGATGTTAGGATGCCTTTTATGGGACTTTGATTAATATATGTGTTGTTGGAATTTGTTTGGATTTGCTGGATCTGTCTGTGATTCTGTCAGAAGTTAGGAAAACCTAAGTTGAAACGAGGGCTATGGCATGATTTTGAAGGGATCTGTAGGCTGATATTTTTATCATGAAAAACTAATGTTATTTTTGGATTCTACACGAAAAATTGAGTGGGGATGTCAAGTTTTATGATTTTTGGAGTCCCCGATGAATTTCTCAGCAAACAGGCAGAAAATGGTGTTTTAAGGAAATAAGGGCAAAATAGGAATTTCGTGTTTTGGGATGAAAAACTGGGTTGGTTTTCAGAAAATATGGGTTTGGAACTATCAAAAACCTTAAGGGCATGTCTTGAGTCTATTGAGTTTTTTAGAACAAAAATTCCAAAGAAAATAGGGCGTTTACGGGGGTGAAATAGTAATTTTGGGAAAAGGGGCAAAACTGGAATTTTGTGCAGTGGGGTTCATCATTTGGGTTTTTAGACATGAAAAATGATCTTAGGGCTACCAAAAACCTTGGGGTAAGGTCTTGGACCTCTCTTATTTATGGTAGCTAATCTCTGACAGAAACCAGACGCTTGTTTTGTTAATTGTGGATTTACCTTTGTTTATGTTCATGAAGATGTTGAGCATTAAGATATGTTCTCTATATGTGTTAAAAATGATGATAGATGTTAGAAGAAACTCTGTTGAAATTGTATACGCGAAACCATGTAGAACATGGAAAATTGCAAGACTTGGAGCTGAATTTCGTTAGGTGTGTGCTGAGCGGCCTTGTGCGTTGAGCGGCCTAGGGCTTGCGCTGAGTGGCTTGACTGAAGATTTAGAGTTACATAATTTAATGAAAAGCTTTGTAGACCACTTGCAATCATCCACGGGGCTGCTGAATGTTGTTAAGAATAAGTTTGAAATAATTATGAGCTATATGATATAATATATGTTAGATGTTTATAATGATTGGACATTATATGATGATTGTTTGATATGATGAAATAAATGATGAAGATGATAATACTACTGTGTATATGATTGCTTTAAGATGATGAATGAATATGATTACTTTAAGATGATGATGAACTGTGTTTATTATATATGAACTGTTACATCAAAGATCGAACTGTGCACATGATGATGATGAGAGAAAACCCCCTCTAAAAGGGCCTAGGCTCGGTTTTTGGGGAAGGTATTAGTCCAGGTCGAGTCCCAGGTCCAAACCCAATGCCATCCCAGGGTGGTAACCTCGGTCGTGGTTGGCGATTTACTCATGGTCCAGATCATTCAGGTTCAGCACTACCTAGTCACCACGATGCGGGCTGTAAGCATGGTTATAGCCGTGTGGCTACCGCTATAAGGTACGAGGGCGAATATGCTTATAAGGCCAGCCTTGTAGAGCATACGTATAAGTGGATGCCAGCTGAAACTTATACCAATTTTCAGAAAATGAGATTCTTGCAATAGTGTAGCTATGTGAATTGTATGATAGTGTAGCTATGTGAATTGTATGACAGTATATGAGTTAGGAACGAGACTAGCAAACAGATGACGTAAATAATGAAGAATAGGTTCCCCGATCACCTTGTAACATAGATAAAGCTGCTCAGGTCTAGCTTGGATATTAATAACTAGTAGGACCATAGTATAACTGTGACACCTAGAGACCACTGAGCGGCGGAATCATAATTGAGTATGAAACGAGTTACGACGATTAAGGTTTCCCACTGAGAACGCAGTGTTCTCATCCCCCACTCCTTTGTGGTTCTAGGCGAGTACAACGAGGATGCAGCGGACGTCAGAGCAGTGCAAGCAATACAAGGACGAACATCACTGAAGAAGATGGATAGAGGAATAGGGAAATCAGAGCTACGATAGAGATATCACACTAGTCCTTAGTCAGTAGGCTATATGTTTGTACTACTATGTAATTGTATGTAACATCTATAATATTACATTTGTAACTATTTGTGAATACATGACATGGACCTTTGGTTGCTATGAATGTTGAATATACCTAATTAATATTAGTTAAGTATGCTACGTTACCACTCACAATATATGTTCTGTCGAGAACTAGGCTCATATTTTATACTATGGTACGTATAAAGAAAAGTTGAAATTTAGTCCATATTTCCGGGTAACTGTATTTTTAAACTCATAAGCGGGACTAAGTATTATCCCTACCAAAAGAGATAACAACCTAGTCGGCAGGTTTGCGACTTAAGCGTGGACTAGCTAGCTAGGGTGTTTCAAAGAATGCTCAGGATTCATTCAAATGAAACCCTACTCATTCGAATGCTTCCTGAAGAACTTGGGTTTTAAACTGTTCTATGGGATCCAACAAGTACGGATTTGTATGTTATTGTATATGGAAGCATGCATCATGGGGAATCGGCCATCGTATGGCTTAGGACGATCGTAGATATCTAGAAGTCATCACTTAACGTTTAAAAAGATCATAACTAAACCTTAGGGAACAAAGATATGTCAAGAAGGTTCCAACCACAGAGGGCCCGGAAGACCTTAAGTAAAGTATGTAGTTATATGATTAGGACAATCCCTTTCTCTTGGCATGTCCCACGGACACGCCCCGCACCATTTCAGCAAGATGGGTTGGTTAAAGACAACACAGGCAAAGGTCTGATTACGATATCACAGGCATATGCCTGAATGTAACATCCCGCTTTCCTGTTAGGGAAATAATCGCCAAGAAAAGATATTAATTAATTTCTGAAACATGAGATTTGGAGGGTTAGGATGTGAAATTCATAGTGTAGAGGTCTATAGGATATGGGGTTAGTCGCTGTAGGAAGTTTCGCAGACAGCCGAACTGCAATTGTCTGCCGTTGAAATTCTACGACGCGTAAAAGGTATCTGTGAAAATACTCCTCCAGAGAAAAATTCACTAATGCCTTCTAATAATAATATTCCCAGGTAAAGGGAAATTAGAGGATCGCAACGGTGTAAACAGAATATTTTTCGGAAGACCGTGCGCGACGTACCGACACTGCGAGCAATAAAACATGAGCGAAACGAAACCGGGAGGAGAGGCAATCTGAATAGCAGCACGTGAGGAATCAGATTGGGTTAGGAAATTATTTTTAATTCAATTACTATTCATTGATTTGACTTTTAATTTATCTTTGGAATTAATTAAATATATAAGAAAATGAATAATGGCATTTTGGTAATTAACAAGAAGGGTAAATAGGTAATTTTGGGGGCAGGTTGGTAGCTATAAATAGCCCAACCATGGCAGAAAATTTTTACAAAAATTCCACACCTAGCCGAAACTCTGTCCGTTCGTCGATCGATCGAGCTGACTAGGGACTGACCAAAGCTTGGATCAGGCCTAGGACCTTGGGGACCACTCACTCACCATCATCTTCATCATTAATCAGCCCTAAGGAAGTGGGTAACATAGGCTATCCACCTCCTTTGGTGGTCTTGAAGTTTATGTGATTGTATGTGTTTGTGTATGAAAATAACTTGTTAGAAATGTTTGGTTAGGAATCAGATTGTGTAAGCATGGTTAGGATATTTCTAGGGAGTTAAATGAGGGTAAAAATGATGTATGTTTAAGCCCCAAGAGCTTGGAAAAAGTGGGAAAGAAACATGAGAAAGCTTGCTGTTTTACTTCAGGTTCAGGTGCTATACGCACCAGGGCGCTGAGCGGCTTGCTACTGCACAGTACTTTGACCGGAGTAGGACCTTACGTGGTCAAGAGCCAGGGCATATCGCTGAGCGGCGAGTTATAGGCGCTGAGCGGTATGTGACGTGGATGCCACGTAAGCGGATAAGTCTGACACAGGACCCTTGGGAGCCAGGACATCGCTGAGCGAAGGGAGGGAGCCTTTACGCTGAGCGGGTGAACTCTTAGCACTGAGAGCGGGGAAGCCTTGCGCTGAGCGGTGGAGCTCTTATCACTGAGCGGATGGGCCTTGGCGCTGAGCGGTCTGGGAACCCAAGGGCACTGGTTAGCTTTATCTGAGTGGCTAAGCCGACGTAATGAGTTTAGTTAATTATGTACTGTGAATTGCATTATTGTAAGCCAGTTACGAGAGCTAAGAAAACAATAATATATTATGAGTACCGAACAGTGCATGCATCATGAGGCAGTGTTGCCACAGGACTTAGGGCAACCATAGATCACTAGAGTTAAATGAACTAATGTGCAAAGATGGTAATTTAAACCAGGGAAAACAGTTAAGTCTAAAGACGGGCCCTGGCCACAGAGGGTCGGAGTAGCTCGAGGCTATGACATAATTATGTACTAGGAATCCCTCTCTTGGCACGTTATACCTGACAAGCCCTCCCCGGGCGTGCGAGACGGACTGGGTTACAATTATGATACGCAGATAGTGATATGAACGCGAGTTTCCACCCAAACGAGAGAAAAGAAAGTAAGTAAAGAACGCTTGAGCTTTTATGTCATGACATTTAAAAGACGGGTAAGATGTCCACGAAGTTCGGACATAAGAGAGAGAGAAATTCAGTCCGCAAAGTTCGGGCTCAGGCCTTAAAGTCATCCACGAAGTTCGGACGCAAGTAAGCAAGTCGTCCACGAAGTTCAGACGCATACGAGCCTCACTCCTAGTATACCACGTATTGTAGCTGGACAAGGGATGACGATCCCCCAGTCTATGTAACACCCCTGCTAATTGCCTACTTCCATGGTGGCAAGCAATGCTCACAAGGTTGTTATGCGTTGTGTCAGGTTAACTTTTACCCTTACCTTTACCTTTGCAAATAGTTCTTATGCAAAATATGGACCAGTTTGAAAATTATTCTTTTACAGTATCAGTTTGTAAAGTAGGAGCCGTGTGTGATTTGGAGAACATATAACAACAGTCGCTATAGGTTAAAGATAACGGGAGCAGAACATCAAGAGTATATGTGCATACATATATAGCTACAACCAAGCTCCAACATCAGTACACATTGTCATAATAATAAATATGTACACAAAAGGTATCTAAGTCCTAATACATAATACAAAACATACGCCATCCAAATGTCACGGTCATCCCATCTGCTGTTAGTCCAAATGCCTCGTACACCTGCTGGATCCATAACCGAGTGGGGGGTGAGAACTCTTAGTCTTCAGTGGGGTTCCTTAGCCCTAACTACTGTTCATTTACTCGGGTATTGACACACACCAAAACGTCGTTAATTCCAGTACGAGATCAAATAATAATTTATAAAGCTAAATTAACCCCAAAAACGTAGTAAAGGGGGCTAACCTAGGTCGTCTCTCAAGGAAGCAATTAGAACCAATTAAAAGTTACACTAAATTGGGGGGTTGAATTAATTGAATATAAATAAAAAGAAAGCAAAACAAAAGTAAGTCAATAATAATAAAAAGCAATATCCTGCATACGGTGTTTCTAGATCAAGGATTAATTGTCATTGGTTCCTAATTAATTATTCATAAGAGGGATGTTGTTTATTAGTTGAAATCTCTAACTAATACGCAATTCACCTAAGGGACTACAATCGTCAATCCCCTAAGCATTTATTAATGTAGGAATTAAAACTAAGATCTCAGCATTAAAAACCTATATCAATTATGTTCCAATTGCACAACCTAATTAAATCTAACTAGTTTCCCAAAAAGTTCCCAAATCCTAAATCAATAAATCCTACAA
>QANU01090233.1:0-27500 GCA_003254905.1 Nissolia schottii
AAAAGATGATAATGTGTATTATGTCCATTGAATATCATTATGCATCATGAGGATATGGTCGTCTTCAAGATCTTAGGACGGCCTTAGAGAATTAGAAGTTATCACCTAAAACCTAACAAAGATCATAATTGAACCTTAGGGAAAACGGAGTATCTTAAGAAGGCTCCAGCCACGAGGGCTCGGAGAACCTTGAAGATAAGAACATAGTTATGCAATAGGAATCCCTCTCTTGGCACGTCATACCTGACAAGCCCCTCCCCAGCCGTACGAGACGACTGGGCTATGATTATGATGCGCAGATAAAGATCTGAACTCGGTTTCCACTCGGACGAGAGAAAAGAAAGTAAGGAACGCTTGCGCTTTTATGTCATGACATTTAAAAGACGAGTAAGTACACCCCCAGACGTGGTGTAAGTAACGCCCCCAGACGTGGCGAAAGGATCCCCCAGACGTGGATCAAAGAAAGAAAGTTATGCCCCCAGACGTGGCATCAGGCGCACCCCCAGTTGTGGTGAGCAACCTACGCCCCCAGACGTGGCGGAGGACTGTCCCCCAGACGTGGACAGAGAAAGAAAAAGAGAGATCTTGTCCCCCAGACGTGGACAAGCGAGCCCTCGCCTGCCAGTGCTATCGCCAGGGTACACTCCCGCCATTCTATCAGTTGAATGGTTGCAAGAGGTTGCGGCTGTATGAGGGACGACGGTCCCGCAGTCTGCAAGGGGGTGAGGGCATCCAGCAGCGAAGAAGAAGGACGCGACACAGGCGCGTAAGAGAAACCCTATCCCCTCATGCATTACATTTATTTGCTAATTGTATAAACTGTATGATTATATCTGATTATATATGTATGTATATATGCTTATGAGTACATGTTGAGTCAACCGTCCGTAAGACACATACGAGACGGTCATAGTAGCACCGAGAGTCTAATGATGAAGCACGATAACTTAGTAAGAAAGATTAGATCCCCATCACCTAGTAATTAGATAAAGCCGCCCAGGAACTTAGGCAAGAAATAATTGGTAGGATGTCTAGATGCATGAATCACTTAGAGATCTTTGGACGGCCGAAGCATAATTGAGTAACCAGATCCCCACGACCCTACAGTTATCCACTGAGAACCACCGTTCTCACCCCCACTCAGTTATGGCTTCAGGAGAGCCCGATGATGAAACCGCCAAAGAAGCGGCGGATCCTTCGCAGCTGAGTTAGGACTGAAGACCCTGAGACAGGGGAGGAGCCGGAGCAGGAGGACGAGGAGGAGGATCCTGAGGAGGACCCCAGCAAGGGTGAGCCGGAGATTTGCCCAGCCCTGTTCCCAGACCCTGTCGTCAGTGACGACACCTTTTTGCTAGTAGCCCTAGTTTCATATGTATTTTGTTGTATGTCATTTTGTAGCTCTGGTAGTATGTACGGGCTTAGGATAAGTATAGGCCTTTTTATGTACTAGTACAGTATTTATGATATGTACACATGACTGCCTGATATGTATGACATTAACTGTTGGACCCACTTGGTACCGTTTACTTTGCTAATTATGTATGTACATGTATGACAGACGATGCCCGCATTGATCTGTTATACGACTATATGGGACTCATGATAGTTCACACGTATGGCTCTACTTTGACGCGTAAAAACAATTTATGTTAAAAAAAAAATGGGTCCTTACTTTCAGATAACTTAACTATTTTCTAGAATAAAGTAGGGACTATTAGTATGCCCACACAGCAGATAACAACTTAGCAGACGCAGATTATGACTTAAGCATAAGCTGCTAAGCTAGGGTGTTACACATGGCGAATTTATTTTGAGCATGCACAAGGAACAAGGACAAATCAGTGTTCTGGTACCACTAATTTATGCACTTGGACCTTGTATACAAAGGTGTTATACTTAAACACCGTGCAAGTTAACAAGGAATACCCTCGGAAATGCAGATAAGCTCAGTCCTCAGGCTCACTTGGACCAAACTGCTCTGATACCAACTGTAACACCCCTACTTCCAGCTTACGCTATAGTCGTAACACTGATTATAGGGTTGTTATCTGCTTGGTTGGGGTTACTTCTAGCCCCTACTTTTAGCTTTGCAAAATATTTCTTACGCAAAATATGGACCAATTTGAAAAATCGTTCGTCTGTGTATCAAGTTACAAACTAGGAGCCGTGTGTGATTAAGAGAATATATAACAATAATCGCTAGTGTTTACCACGAGGTAGGTAGAGATCATAATAGAACATTAGAAGCAAGTGTATCTATATATATTTACTATCAAGGTCCCAAAAATCAGTTACACATTTTCCTTAATAATAAATATTACACAAAGAGTATAAAAATCATAGAACATAATACAAACTTCTATGGCCTTGGCGCGACCGTAGTCGTCCTGCTTCAGCTCTGATCTACAGCTCTCTGTTGCCTACCGTGCATACCTTGGGTTGATTTCCTCGCTGCGCCCACCTGGATCCATAACCGAGTGGGGGTGAGAACACTTAGTCCTCAGTGGGTTCCTTAGCTCTACCTATCGCTTCATTTCTCGGTTATCCTCCAGGTCATTCAGGTGTTTCTAAGTGAACATGCATAACTAACATCACTGAGAATACCTGCAGAGCTTGTCGAACTCAGCAGTGTACTCTACCACAGTCCTATCTCCCTGCTTGAGTTCCATGAGAAGAAAGCAGCTGTATGCAAAGTTGTCCAAGTGTGAATTCTGGGCGAGAGAAGTACAGTTCCTAGGCCACGTTGTATCAGAACAGGGAGTGGCAGTAGACCCAGGGAAAGTAGAAGCAGTTCAGCAATGGGGAACGCCCACTAACATCACTGAGATACGGAGTTTCTTAGGCTTTGCTGGATACTACAGAAGATTCATTAAGGGATTCTCGCAGATCTCAATGCCGTTGACAAAGCTGACCAGGAAAAGCGCACCCTTGGTATGGACGCCGGAGTATGAGTAGAGCTTCTGTACTCTGAAGGAGAAATTGACGACTGCCCCAGTACTGATTCTACCCGATCCTCAAGCCCCATACGAGGTGTATTATGATGCCTCCAGGATGGGATTAGGATGCGTGCTTATGCAGAATCGGCAAGTGGTGGCGTATGCTTCTAGGCAGCTAAGGACGCACAAAGCAAACTACCCGACGCATGATCTAGAGCTGGCAGCTGTGGTTTTTGCTCTTAAGATCTGAAGACACCACCTGTACGGTGTATGCTTTGAGGTATTCTCGGACCATAAAAGCCTCAAATACTTGTTTGACCAGAAGGAGCTGAACATGAGGCAGCGTCGCTGGATGGAATTCCTGAAGGATTACGATTTTGGGTTGAACTACCATCCAGGGAAAGCTAATGTGGTGGCCGATGCCTTGAGCAGGAAGTCACTGCATGCGGCTTGGTTGATGATAAAGGAACAAGAGCTGATCGAGAGTTTTCGAGATCTCGACTTGGGGTTTAACTGCCGGCCAACTAGCATTCAATTCTGGAAGATTCAGGTTACCAGTGAATTCTGGATCAGGATTGCGGAAGCACAACAGAACTGCACCAATGATGACTGGACGGACTTAGTGAAGACGGTGCAAGCAGGGAAGATGAAAGAAGCCGCCTTTGGACCGGATGGTCTCCTACGATTTAATCAGTGCCTCTGTGTACCGAATGAGGGAGGGCTACGTGCTGATATCCTTCGAGAGGCTCATAGAAGTCATTTCACCATCCACCCAGGAATGACGAAGATGTACCAGGATTTGAAGCAAATGTTCTGGTGGCCGGGAATAAAGCGAGACGTAGTAGACTGGGTCGAGAGATGTGTAACCTGTCAGAAGGTGAAGATTGAACATCAGAAGCCGCACGGATTACTTACTCCTCCAGAGATACCTGAGTGGAAGTGGGAAGGCATAGCAATGGATTTCGTATCGGGATTGCCCCGGACGACTAAGGGAGTAGATGCGATTTGGGTCATTGTGGATCGTCTGACCAAGTCAGCACACTTCATTCCGGTGCGAATGAACTATCCCTTGGAGAAGCTGGTGAAGATTTACATCAGGGAGATAGTGAGGCTACATGGGATTCCATCGTCGATTATCTCTGACAGAGACCCCCGACTCACTTCACGATTTTGGACTGCGTTTCAGAAAGCCTACGGGACGAAGCTATGCCTTAGCACTGCCTATCACCCGCAGACGGACGGACAGTCGGAGAGGACGATCCAAGTTCTAGAAGATATGCTACGTGCTTGTGCGTTGGACTTACCCAGTTATTGGGACGAGATATTGGCCTTAGTCGAATTCGCTTACAACAACAACTATCAAGCAAGTATTGGCATGGCTCCTTTCGAAGCTCTGTATGGTCAAAAATGCGAATCTCCACTATCCTGGCACGAGGGAGCAAAGTTCTGGAACTGCACTGCGGATGAGATCAAGGAAGCTCAAGAATAGGTCAAGACAATTCGAGCGAGAATCTAGGCAGCGTAGGACCGTCAGAAGAGCTACGCAGACGTCAGGAGGAAGCCCTTAGAATTTCAGGAGGGGGAGCATGTGTTTTTGAAGATCACACCAGCTACGGGACTTGGAAGATCCCTCAAGGTCAAGAAGCTAAGCCCCAGATTTATAGGGCCATTCCAGATTCTGGAGCGCATTGGACCGGTCGCTTACCGAGTAGTTCTTCCGCCATATTTGGCGTATGTCCACAACGTGTTTCATGTCTCCCAGCTGAGAAAGTACCACTCGTCGCCCGCACATCTTGGAGACGGATCAAGTGCAACCGAGAGAAGATCTCGCTCTACCAATGACGCCTCAAGGAATTGTGGACCGAAAGACTCGCACGACCAAGAACAAAGAGGTCAAGATGGTATGCGTTGTGTGGGAAAATGGAGTCTGCGAGGACCAGACGTGGGAACTGGAAGCAAAGATGAGACGAGCCTACCCGGAATTGTTCGGAGGTATGCCCTAACCTTCGTTTAAATTTCGTGGGCGAAATTTTTCTAAGGGGGGTGGAATGTAACATCCCGACTTTCTTAGAAAAATAATTAAACGCATAAGTAGTAAATTAATTTTTCGAATCTTGATTAGAGAACTAAATAGGAAAATTTTAGTAGAATATTCTTAGGAAATAAGACGTGTCGCGATAGGAAGTTCGGCCGACCGCCGACGGCCGTTGTACGCCGATGGGATTTTCTAACGTACAAAAGGTGCCTGTGAAAATACTTTCTCAGAGGAAAATTCACAAAACATCTTTAAATATTAATACCCAGAGGTAGAGGGGAATTAGAGGTTCGCGGCGGTGTAAACGAAATATTTTTCGGACGACCGTGCTCGACGTACCGACACTGCGAGCGAACCGGAACTGGGAGAGAAATGAAGTCTCAGCCGCTTGGAGTGAAGGCTACACGGCTAGGAGAATAGATTTTGTACAAAAATTATAAGTAATTAATTTCCCCAAATCATGCTTCCACATTTCCCATCACCATGCTTTTCTAAACTTCAAAGCCTAATCACATCATGCCCATACCTCCCACTATTCACCACATTTATTACACCCAAAGAAACAAGCAATCTCCCTCACCACTAGCTCTCAAAACCGAGAAGCCTCTCCAAAGCCCCAAGAGACATTTGATTTCCTCTCATTCTTCAAACACACTCCCAAAACATTCAAGAAGTTCAAGCACATTCTCTTCTCCTTCCACCTCTCATCAAAGACCGAAACCCCAGCCCCCAAAGTCTCCTCATCTCAGCTTTCCTTCCTCCACTACAAGTGGAACAACATCATCCTCTTCATTGTGCCAAGCTCTCACCTTAGAGAAAGGGAAGCTCAAGCTTTGGGAAGCCACAAGGCTTGTGGGCTTCACTTCAAACTTCACCACCACCAAACTTTCTACAGGTGGGTAGTATCTTTACCCCTGTCTATGGGATGGTTGTTTGCATGTATATATGTGTGTGTTTTAAGTAAGGAAAGTTTAGAAATATTAGGATAATATATGTTGTTATTGCATGCTAGATATACTATGTTGTTTTCATGATTTTGAATGTCCTGTTGTCTAAATACTGTGAAAAATGTGGCATGAATATGGGATGAGGGTAAGAGAACAAGAGAAAAAAAAAATATAACCAGGGGCTGAACGCTGAGGTTTCCGCAGAAGAGGGCAATGAGAGGGGTCTAGAGTTGATGAGCGAGACAGTAGTGGGCTGGAGGGGTTCCGCATAGGATCCCGGAAGTGCACGGAGAGGAGTACTCGGATGGTTGAGGGAGAGCCAAGAGCGGTGCAGGTTAGGGTCCCGCGTGGGATCCCTGCAGGGTTGTGCCCGTGGTGTCCGCGTAGGATGCCTTAGAGTGGTGGAGTAGATCCCCTAGAGTCGTTAAGTGGTTAGCTAGAGTGCTAAGCAATTGCCTGGAGAGTTCCTGATTGAGTTCCAGGGAGGACACCTGAAGTGTGAAGGAGGTTACACCGGAGTGTTGAATGATCCCCGAATTGTCTGAGTGAATGCCGGGAGTAGTACCGAGAGGGTTCCGCGGAGGAACCCTAGAGTGCCCGAGTGGTCCCCTAAGTTCCCGAGTGGGCACCAAAAATGGTGGTTGTGAGGGGTTCTTCGGAGGATCCCCAAGAGTTTAGGAAGGTACATTGAGTTACTGAGTGAGCACCAGAAATGGTGTCGATTGGGTCTGCAGAGGAACCCTGGAAAACACAAGGGTTACGTGAGAAGTGAGGAGTATGCACTAGGAGTGGCCCGGAGTGGGTTCCGCGTAGGTTCCCGGAGGGATGAGTGACTCCCTGGAGAGTAGACTGAGTACCAGTAGTGATGGCCGTTGGGTTCCGCGGAGGTATCCTAGAGCGGCTGAGTAGCATCCAGAAGTTAGGGCTAGCGTCAACGGGGGTTCCCAAGCAGTTCCGCGGAGGTCCCCTGACACTGAGAATGATGTCCGAAAGAGGGGGTTCCGAGATCCATGATATCCCACCAAGTACTTAGCATGAAGAAGTCTATGCATTGAATTTATGATAGCAGGTGTTTTTTTATTATGTGTCACCGAAAGGTGCCGTGAACGAGTATATGAGTATTACAGTCATGCATGCATCATGAGGATAGACCACTAGAAACTATGTTATGACCAAGGATAAGGAATGAAGAGCATAATGAATGTAAGAACCAGAACAAGAAAGCAAGATAAAGTGCATGTGATAATGAGGCATGAAGAATGAAAAGACGCTAACCCGGGTAAGCCGGTACGCGTAAGAGAAAGAAAGTAATGGTACCATTTACTTGAAATGTTAAAGTTCATGCATAGTGCACAAGAGCAGGCTCACAAGGAACGCAGGCATTGTGTACGTCACCATACTCATAAGGAATGCATGGGGCTCGATCACGTCACCAGGCTCACAAGGAACGCATGGGACACGATCACCTTGCATACATACCTATGTGATTAAAGCGTCGCGGTGTCCCGACCATGTCACCATGCTCACAAGGAACGCATGGGGCAAGATTACCAGGCATACGCATATGCATAGTATAGTCAAAACGATCAAGGATAGAAAGCACGAGAACTTAGTAAGAAAGATTAGTTCCCTGTCACCTAGTAACTAGATAAAGCTGCCCAGGAACTTAGGCAAGAAAATAACTGGTAGGATGTCTAGACGCATGAACACTAGAGATCTCCTGGACGGCCGGAGCATAATTGAGTAAACAGAGCCCTAGTCATAGTTAACCACTGAGAACCACTGTTCTCACCCCCACTCACTTATGGCTTCAGGCGAGATAGATGACGTCCCCGCCGAGGAAGAGGCGGATCCTGCGCAGCAGGTTTAGGACAATAGACCCTGAGACAGGGGAGGAGGCAGAGCTATGGACAGTGCTGGTCGTGAACCGTCCCCCACCTCTCCGTATTACACCACTGGTCGTCCCAGAGCCTGAGACTTCGGCGGATAGCGAGCCCGTTCCTTACGAGAAGGACGTAGGGGTCGATCCAGGCTCCGTTCGACTATGACCGCCAGACGTACCTGGGAGGACTCTCTCATCAAGATCTTGGAGGAGGAGGACGAGCCCGAGGAGGAGGACCCGGAGGAGGACCCCGAGGAGGAGGACCCAGAGGAGGATCCGGAGGAGGACCCCAGCGAGGACGCGCCAGAGACCTGACCAGCCCTATGTTCCTGCCCTGTCATTAGAGGCCACCCTTTTTCCTAGTAGTCTCAGCTTTATTTGTATTTGGATGCATTCTATTTTGTAGCCCGGATGGTTTGATCGGGCTTAGGGTATGTTTCACCCTTTGATGTACTAGCACCATATTTATGTATCTATGACTATTTGACATGTATGATATTGATTGTCAGACCCCCCTTGTATGGTTTACTTCATTATTTATGTATGTACATGTATGACAGACAACGCGCGCGTTTATCTATGGTACGACTATACGGGACTCAAAATAGTCCAAACGCATGGCTCTAGATTTACGGATATATTATGTTTAAAGGAAAAAAAAATGGGTCCTTATTTTCAAGTTAACTCAATTATTTTCCAAAGTAAAGTAGGGACTACTGGTATTCCCACACAGCAGTTAACAACCTAGCAGACGCAGATTATGACTTAAGCATAATCTGCTAACCTAGGGTGTTACAACAAACAATGCTCACAGGTTTGTTACTCGTTGTGTCGGGTTACCTTTTTCCCTTACCTTTACCTTTGCAAATATCACATACGCGAAAATATGGACCAATTCGAAAATTGTTCGTGTGCGTTATCATTTTATAAAGTAAGAGCCGCGCGTGATTAAGAGAACATATAACAATAATCGTTAACGTCGGACATAAGTGAAATGGCAACCAGAGTAGAACTTCAAGAGTATATGTGCATATATATATATATATATATATATATATATATAATTACATACAAGGTCCCACATATTACACATTACCATAATAATAAATATTTACACAAAATGTATAAGAGGCAATAAAACAAAATACAAAACAACTATTGCCATAGCAAGATCATCTTCACTTTGCTCCTACTCTGACCTACTGCAGCTCTCTGTCGCCTACCACGCGTACCTTGGGTCGATCTCCTCGCTAGGCCCACCTAGATCCATAACCGAGTGAAGGTGAGAACTCTTAGTCCTCAGTGGAGTTCCTTAGCACTAACTAGTGTTCATTTTCTCGGCTATCCTCCAAGCCATTCAGGTGATCTCTAAGTGAGCATGCATATTAAAATTCTACTGATTATTATCTTTGCCTAAGACCCTGAACAACTTTATCTAAATTATCTAGTTGATTGGGGAACTAGTCTTCTTTATCTAGGTTCTCGCGCTTTCTAGTCCTGACCGTCGTAACATAACCACGTCATAACCACATATACATGTATGCAAGGTGATCATGCCCCATGCGTTCCCTTCAAGCATGGTGACGTGATCGATCCCCATGCGTTCCCTTTGAGCATGGTTGTAACAACCTAACTTTTCCGCGTATGGAAAACCCGTTGGTTATGCCATCGCGAGCGACTGGAAGCCAATTTGGGAAGAAAGAAAGGAGGATTTGACTTGTAACCTCTTTGGATTAGCGCCCAGGACTAGGTTTTGGTCGTCCGGGAAGTTTTCGGTGTACTCAAAAGAGTTTTAACTCGAACGGGAATCGTTTCGGATACCGGAAAGTACTGGTGGAAATTTTGGACGCAGTAAAATAGTTAAATATCTCTGAGCGGTAGTCCACTGGTCGAAGGGAAAAGTCAATAGGCCACGATGGTATGCTCGGAATATTTTTAGGGAAACCGGTGTGAGGGATACTGAACAAAACGCGATCAAACGGGACCAAAACGGCCCTGGAAGGGATTTATCTCCCTCAGGAGATATTTACCTTCGGTAAACCTTAAATAATAATAAAAATAATAAAAAAAAGGAAGAAGGAAAAAGAAAAAAGAAAAAGCAAAAATAGAAAGGCTACAAATAGTTGCTTAGGATTTCAGAAAAGTTTACATAACTTTTCTCTTTTTCACAAACACCAGCCCCATTCCGATACATCTCGGTTTCTTGTCGGAGTCTCGGAAAAATCGCCGGAGCACGCCGTTGCAACCAAGACGCTGCGAGCATTGAAGATATCCGACCGAAATCTCCATCGGATGTGGGTAACTTTAAGCCCACTGTCTATGTGGTTTATTTTCTTACTGTTTATGTGCATTTCTATGTATGTGAATGAAAAACTATTTTATACAAACTATAGGAAACGAGTTAGGAAGGTTAGATTTTGATGATTTTGATGTTTGGAGACCATAACTGTACTGATTGGATCACTGTGGAAAAGAAAATGTTACGTAAAGAAAACCCTTGGAGAAGTTACTCTCTGGATGATTTTTTTACTGTGGGATTCGAATGAATTCCCAAGGGATTCGAATGAATTCCCAAGGGATTTCAGTCGAATGCATGAGGTTTCAATCGAATAAAAGCCTAAGAAGGATTTCAATCGATTGAATTCTCAAGGGATTTGAATGAAAGAATCAATCGAATACTAAATCCCTATTTATTTGAATGCTTACTGAAAACTTGTTTTTTAAAAGGTTCTGTAGGATCAATCATGCATAGTTATGTGTACCTTTGTGTAACAAGAGCATGCATCATGAGGAATGGCCGTCATAAGAGTTAGGACGACCCTAGATCACTAGAGGTATCCACGTAAATTTAAAGGTGCATAATTGAACCCTAGGAAATGAAGCAGAGAATAAGGCCCCCAATCACCAAGGATTCGGCCGGCCTTAGTCAGAGTCAGTAGTTATATGATTAGGAAGATCCCATTCTCTTGGTACGTATTACAGACACGGCCCTCACCAATTCGGCATGCTGGCAAGTAGAGAGGCCTGAATATGAAAGAAAAGAGAACAGGCAAAGGCCTGAAAGTAAAGAGAACAGGAACAGTCCTGAAAGAAAGAAAGGGGGACCCTATAATAAAGAACTAAGACTAAAGTAAAGAGAAACGAGTCCACGCCTGATCGCGCCAAAGGGCCGGTCCCTCGCCATCCCGGTAAGGGGGTGGTGATACCTATCATGATTGATGAATTACTTCCTGTGAGCCTTGTAACATCCCATGCTTCCATGAACCCCATAAACCTTTCCGTTTTTCAGCCGAGAGCGGCCGAGAAACACCAAGGAAGCGAGGGGAGAGGGGTTAAAACCTCTAAAACCCTGGGAAATTTAAGGAACCGGATTAGGTTTAGCCATTGTATAGTTTTCGGGAGCCGTTGGACGAGTTTCGACTTAACCGAAAATTTCTCGGATACAAAAATGGCCCGTGGGATTTCTTGGTCCAGCAAGGAGGTCCCTGATCCCTGAGAAAATTGTCCCGGACTGAAGGGAAAAATAAATGGGTCACAAAGGTATGTCCGGAATATTTTTAGGGCCACCGGAGGCGAGACTTTTCGAACAAAACGCGATCAAGCGAAAACAGAGCTGGACAGGGGGATGAAGCTTCTCAGCGAAGTTAATTAATAGATAATAATAAAATAATAATAATAAAAATAACAGAGGCAATGCCTCTGAAGAGAGAAAGAAAGGAAAAAGGAAAGAAAGAAAAGATAAAAAAGAAATAAAAGGTTTCACTGTGCATGGTTATAAATAACAACGTAACTTTGGTAAATTTACCTTTTACTATCAGACGTTTTCACAAACACCCGCCTCGTTCCGACACATCTAGGGTTCGTGCCGGAGTCTCCAAAAAATTGCCGGAGCACGCCATCGTGAAGAGGAAAATCTCCCCTTCAAGACCACCGATTCGGAATCTCCGTCGGAGGTGGGTAATCCTCAGCCCACTGTCTATGTGGATTAATTATTAATTGTATATGTGTTTATTTGTGCATCTGACTGTAGATCTGATTAGTAGTATTTTGGGGGGATATTGGTTAAAAAGGGTTTTGTGAAACATTTAGAAATGAAACGCATAACTGTACCGATTGGAACCAGAGGAACAGTGGAAATTGAGAACTAGAGTCTCGGGGAGGCGATTTTTTCAGCACTCATTCGAATACACAAGGAAATCAGTCGAATGAAAGCCAAAACAAGCTTTCCTTCGAATGAATTCCACTACAGTCGAATGAGGGCGAATTTTTGGGATTTCAATCGATGAATCCCCTCGTATTCAAATGAAAGAATACCGAGGGAATTTAGTCGAATGAAAACCTATTCCAATCGAATGAAAGAACTTCGAGGGATTTCATTCGAATGCCCCTCCAAGTATTCAAATGAAACCTGGCAGACTTGAGACTTTAGTGGTTCTAAGGGATCCAAAGGGTACATAATAGTCCATTCTTGTATAGTAAGGCATGCATCATGAGGAATGGGTTGTGTATAGGTGTTAGGGCAACCCTAGAGAATTAGAGGTCAATCACCTAATGCACAAAGATAATAACGGAGCTTAGGGAACATTTATATAGTTATATGTTAGGAAGCCCTCTCTTGGCAAAGTCTTACAGATAAGCCCCTCACCAGTTCACAAAGTTGGATTGGTTGATGTATTACCTTGCCATCCTTATAAGTTTGGAATGGTTAATGAATCAGTCGCCCCAGGGTGGATTGGTTCGAAGAGGTTAATGGCACCAGGAAGGTAGAGGATGGATAGAAAAAGGTGGAAGTAGAGGAAAAAGCGCTAACCCGGCTAGCCGGTATGCCTAGGAAAAGATGCACTAACCCGGCCAGCCGATACGTGCCAAAGCGGAGAAGTAGGATGCTAACCCGGCCTGCCGGTACGCGTAAGAGATCCCCAATGCCCCCATGCATTATATGACTATATATATATCTATGTAATG
Source organism: Nissolia schottii (assembly GCA_003254905.1). Taxonomy (NCBI): domain Eukaryota; kingdom Viridiplantae; phylum Streptophyta; class Magnoliopsida; order Fabales; family Fabaceae; genus Nissolia; species Nissolia schottii. Next base: position 12,766 of record QANU01090233.1, read on the forward strand.
GAATGAATGTTTGTGTATGAGCTTATGTATATCTTGTTATTGGTTTGTGTAATATGTAACGTCAAGGGAACGACTCAAGACGATTTGCCTAATGATAATTGAAATGCAGGGGTCATAAGCACGCAGCCTTAGTAAGAAAGACTAGTTCCCTATTCACCTAGCTAACTTAGATAAAGCTGTCCAGGGTTTTAGCAAAAGATAATAATCAGTAGGGCTTGTAGTACGCATGCTCACTTAGAAATCCCCTGGATAGCCTGGAGAATACTCGAGTAAATGAACCATTAATAGCCACGGAGACCCACTGAGGACCTAGAGTTCTCACCCTCAATCGATTATGGATCCAGCTTGCAGCCATGACTTCACCACCGGCCAAGGATGTCTAGTTATTTACGCGCACTCGTATGCGCAATTACCGCACTGATACTCTCCTGGAGACGAGCACTTTCGCACCTGCACGCCTACTCGACGAGCCTGACCGTTCTCCTAGGAAGAGGCTCGGAGCCCCAGGGACATCGCCACTGAACCCCATCTGGGTTAACGAGCGTCCAGGGAGCAGCAGCAGGGATCCGATTCGCCTCAACGGCGATAAGGAGATGCCTCCGTCGGAGCCAGAGCAGACTCCTACACTAGCCCCGACACCAGTCACCGACCCGGGTGCGTCCACCCCGACGGTTCGAGCACGAGGCCGCAGGACCACTACCAGAAAGAGGATACTGTTAGCTCGGCCACGCCGCTTCGTCCCACGCGATTTCTTTGCGGTGACAGACCTGAGCAGCGAGGAGGAGGAGGAACCCTAACGAGCACCAAAACGTCGTTAGATTTTAGTGCGCGATCAAATAATACTTTATAAACCAAGTAAACCCCAAGAACGTAGTAAAGGGGGTTAACCTGGGTCGTCTCTCAAGGAAGCAATTTAGAACCAAATCAATATTTAAGTAAATGGGGGGGTTTGTTTGTTGATAACTTGAAAGTAATTAAAACAAGACAATAATGATAAAAGCAATATCCTGCATACGGCGTTTCAAGATTAAGGATTAATTCTCATCAGTTCTTAGTTAATTATTCATGAAAGGAGATGTTGTTTATTAGTTGAGATCTCTAACTAATATGCAATTTACTTAAGAAACTACGATTGTCAATTCCTTAAGCATTTGTTAATATAGGTATTAAAACCAAGATCTCAGCATTAAAACCCATATTAATTAAGCACCAATTGCACAACCTAATCAGATCTGATTAGTTCTCCAAAAGTTCCTTAATCATAGTTTAATAAATCCTACAATCGTCAAGATTCATTAACTTAGATTTAACCTTAACCATTGACATGCAATCGCTATGTCATTACTTACGGGTGGAACGAGTCATGAATATTCTTTAAGCGCAAGACCTCAAATTAATCTTAATCTTGAGTTACCGCATGTAAGATATTAAGAAACTACTCCTCCATGGTTGGAGGATTAAAACTCAAAGTAAATAAAGAGAAAGAAAGAGTAGATAAAGAGAAAGGAAAATTAAATGACAATAGGAAAAGTAAATAATAAGGCAAGAGTAAAGGAAAATAGAAAGAGGTGAATGAAAGATAAAAGTAAAGGAAAAGGAAATGGAAAGAGTAAATAAACTTACGTAAATAAAGGGAAACAAAGAAGTAAATAAAGAAACGGGAGGATGTAAATAGCAATGGAAGATTAAAGCAAATGAAAAGCAAGAAAGAGTAAATAAAGAGAATGAAATAGTAGATGGCAAGAAGAAATGAAACAATAGAACCTGGAATTAATTCGGCAGCACTTCGTTACAAAGCTTTAAAGAAAACAAAGCACTTTAACAAAGCCTAAGTGCTTTGAAATAAAATGGAAAAGGTGAAGAAAATGGAAGGAAAAGAAAGGTTCTTAGGCCTAGGAGACCTTGGGGAAGGGGTCGAAGAGAATGGAAAGGAATGCCCCAAATGCTAGCCTTGGCCCCCTATTTATAGGTGTTTTCTGGGGGGAATCGCTCAGCCATTTAGGGAAATCGCTCAGCGATTTGGCGGTGGATAGCTGGTGCCAGCTGGCGAAGTTTCTGGAAGCTGGTTCGCTCAGCGGATTGGTACTCTCGCTCAGCGAACTAACTTGCACAGCAATCAGTAAAACTGCGATATCTTGAGCTACAGACCTCCGATTGAGGTGATTCAAATTGCCACTTAAAGCTGAGAGATAGAGCTACAACTTTTTAGTTGAACCAAATCGAGATTCAGTCTCTATCATGGCTCAAAATCAATGGAAAAGTCAGTGTTAGAAATTCTCAGCTCAACTTTTAACCAAATCTTTTTGGAATTGAATTTGATCTTGCATTCCTTGGTCCTAATCTTCTCTTCACATCTTCATTGATCCTCCTAGACATTCCTTCCCTGTAATTCAAAATAGAAAAACTACATTCGAAGAGAATTAATACCTTATTTTGCCGTTTTCCTTAATTTCTCTCAAAAGAGGACAATGTGTAAAAACGTATTGATTAAGTATTAAACCTACACATTTTAGTATGCATTTGCTCATTTATAGGGTAATAACTTAGGGTATAACATCGACTTATCAAACCCCTGGAACGCTTAGGAGACTCTGAGTAGGTGGCATACAGACAGACCCGAGTGCAGGGATAGGGTTTTGTACCGTACACGAAGCGAGTGGTACCGCTCGTGTACGTAGTTTCCTTTTAGCTAGTACATATGTATATTATTTAGACTGATATGTATATTACTATCAGACTGTATGGATTTATGTATAAACTTATGTATTACAATATTATGGCATGTTGTATATATTTGGGCCCTATGTGTACTCTCTGCCGATAAAGCTCCACGTTACAGGTATGTACTCGCACTCTCTTATCTTTTAGTTATGCCGCTATCCGTTATGTTATTCGCATGGCTCATTACTTTCTACATACATGATATGTTATTGGTCATCATGATAGGGAATAGAAGGAGGTTGTAACCGAGGCCATGGTTACATGGGTAGAAGGACTAAAAAGAATAAGGACGCTAACCCGGGTAAGCCGGTATGCGTAAGAGATTCCCCGGATTCCCTCATGCACTATATAGTCACATGTATGATGAAGAGAATGAATGTATGAGAATATGTATGTATGTATGTATGTATATCTGCTTATGGATTATGTATATATCTGTTCATGCATTATGTATCGTCAAGGGAACGACCCAAGACGAATAGTATATCCTTAGTAGCAACGTACGGTTAATGAGCACAAAGCCTAGGTAATAACAAGAGTAGTACTCCAATCACCTAGTAACTTAGGTAAAGCTGCTCAGGAGATAGGTACAAGATAATAACAGATAGGTGGGTTAGTATATGTGACACGTAGAAGTTTCCTGAGTGGCCTGAACTCTACCCAAGTAATTGAACTATAGAAGCCACGCCGAGTTTCCACTAAGAACGAAGTCGTTCTTATCCCCACTCGTGTATGACTCTAGCTCACAGATATGTCATCGGCGCCTGCTAAAAACGTATGGTTTCTTCACCCGCTCGCGACAACGCAACTATTGCACCGACACTCTGCTTGAGACTAGTGCCTTCGCCCCTGCTAACATGCCGAGAGAGACTCCGAAGCAGTCCAGACGTAGGCTTCGATGGCCTGGATCCTCCCACATGGGCCCCATTTGGATTGACGAGTGCCGTGGGAATAGTAGCCGCGATCCCATCCACGTTAACGAAAAAGGTGATCTTCCTTTGCCAAGGCCAAAGCCAGTAGCAGATCCGGATCCATCTACACTGCCTGATCGGAGACGAGGACGACGTACCACCGCCAGGAAGAGGGTGTTTCCAGTGCTACAACACAGGTTCGTGCCTCGCGATTTCACCGCGGTGACGGACATCTCCAGTGAGGATGAGGCGGCGGGAGAGGAGGACCCCGCAGAACGAGAGGAGGATTCCGAGGAGTAGCCGCAGCAGGACCCCATCAGTAGTTACAGTGGTAGATATGTACCGTATACGCAATGAGTAGTTCTCATCCGTGTACATGGGTTATGTTTCTATGTGCGTTATTGTATATAGACTGGTAGTTAGGTATGTATGTCTGTAGAGGGACCAGATATTCTGATAATGTTAATGTATAATTATGTGTGTGAAGATTTGGGTTGTATGTGTACTTTCTTCAGGTACTCGTTGTGCGCAAGGTATGCCCTCGTGTTTCTCTTATCTTTTTACGATATTCTTATGTGATGTATGACGCGTATGGCTCGTTATTTTCCATAGTATGATTGAAAGAAGTTTTTAAATTGGCCCATATTTTGTAAACCCTAATTTCAAAGCAAGATATAGAACCATAGCGGTTCGCAGCACCAGGAGAGCACCACCGAGCCGGGAGGTCTATGACTTAAGCATAGGCCAACTAGCTAGGGTGTTTCATTTGGTATCAGAGCATTTTGGTCCAACAGAGCCTAAAGACTGAGCCGCACTATGCTTTCAGGCATGAATTTGGTGCACGCTCGATGAGCTGAGATTCGCTGAATCGGTGAACATCGGTTCCTCCGAGGCTGATCACCTTAGGGTTCGCGGATGTCATTGAGGCAGCCATGTCACCCGGAAGAGACGACGCACGACGTTGCTTATGTTGATAGGTTTTGCAGGGTCACTGATGAAAGCCTTTTTAACCACTTTCTAGAATCTTGACACAGCCTTGGTTTTGTCACAACTATGCCAAGCTCTTAGAAAGTTTGTCTATGCTTTTGTTGCTCAAATTATATATATCCTACTTTACGGCTTTCAGATTCCAAAGGAATCCGATTGCAGTATAGTCGGGTATAGTCGAACCACAGAGAGTTGCAAAAATACCGTTCTTGAGTTCGTTTAATTAAACAATGGAGTGAAAGATTTGATAGTTTGTTTAATAGTAAAATAAGTAAATAAACGACATAAAAGTAAATAGGAAACAAATCGGAGGTAGTTTCAGAGCTTGTTGGGAATTTTAATCACATCATAGTTTCATGCATCCAGTTACTTATTAAATAGAACTATCAATTGGTTGCCCGCCACCAGTTCTTAACTTGTCATCACTTTCTCGCATGACAAGATCACAGATTTCCCTTGTTAAACTGTCACTTTCGCACACAAGCTTAACAAGGTATGCCAGCATTAATCCAGTGTTAAAACGGCTAACCTTTATTCCAGTTATGGCAACAAGGTTAGATGAAATGATTTAGGTCAGACTCTAATGATTGTAACTTTCGTTCACAACGTTCAAGCCAAAGATCTAGTTAAGCATAATGATGTTGATCTTAACTTGGTTACGATTCAATTAGCATAACTATCATTCATACAATTAAATCCCAAATCAAGAATCAAGACATTAAACAAAGACTAGCATTAAGCATAAAACCATTCAAGCAAATCATAAGAAAAAGATAAATTCATATGTAATAGTTACATGGATACAAGCAACTACAATAATGACCAAAATCCTAACAAAAAGAGGGTTAGGAACCCATCTTACAAGAGAATCTTGGAGGCAAGGTTTAGGCACTTACCATGACACGTGCTCACGCCGTCATGGCCATGGCTTCGCCAAGCTTCCTCGATCTCCGGCTCCTTCACAAGCATCGTCTTTGTTCCTAACCTAACCTAAACTAAACTAAGCTTTTAAAGTACAACAAAATGGGTAAAGAATGGTGTTTGGAGGGGGAAGAAGAGATGGATTCAAAGTGGTCTCGGCCTCCCTATTTATAGGCAAAATTTGGGGTCCATCGCTCAGCGGTTTTAGTACCTTCGCTGAGCGATAAACTCTAAGTCGCTGGCGGCGGCGCACTATCGCTGAGCGATTGTACTTTTATGCGTCTTCATTAAATGCTCGGCAGCTTTTACAGGGCGGCGGCTGACGTGGATGGCGGTGCTAGGCTGGCTCCAGCTGGCGCATTTATTGCGCCGGCGCAAGTGGCTTGCCGACGTACCTTCGCTGGGCGATAAGGTCTGTACCGCTGAGCGATTAACCTTTGTTCGCTGAGCGGTTCTGTCGCCAGAATCTTCTCTTTAAGCTCTTTTCCAATTCTGCCCTTTTTCTTCCATTCTTTATGGGATTATTCCTTAATAAATTACACTTGCATCCATCTACCAAAATATATTAGAAATCCTACAAAATAAAGGGAATTCATTAGATAATTCGTTTAAAAACATAACAGATTAGTGCCATTTTAATATGTCAAATTTGCGTAAATCGGGCACTTATCAGTCACCAAAGAGGCGAAAATGCGGCGAACGAGGTATGTACCGGACCATTGGACGACCCGAGTTAGGCCGGCAAGTCAACATGATGATGGAAGCAAGGAAGGAAGAGTAATTAGGGACCCCTAGGGTAAGAAGGTAGTCGGGGATTAGAAGGGAAGAGTGTCCAAACACTTAGTTAAAAATTTCAGGATTCACTCGAATGCATCATTCGAATGCTTCCCAAATTAATGTGCATTTGAATGCAAGCAGATGGTGCATTCAAATGACATCAGCAAAATGGTCCAAATTGCAATGCACTTTGCACTCCGACGCCTTCCCACCCCAGTCCAAATAGTTAAGGGGGATTGAAATGCGAAGAGCCCAACGCTAAACCCCTCTAATTGCTCGAATTTGCCCAGTGACGGGAAAGTTCGATTCTTATGGATTTTAACCCATTCAACGGTGATTTTGGCCGAAACTCCCATCCCCGCTTTGCCAACTAGTTTACCTTGGTACAGGCATGGTTTTGGACCTGACCCTGAGCCAATGTGGTTGACCCATTTGAATATGCCCCAAAAACCCCGTAGTAAGGCAAAAGCCTAGGCACGAGTACAAGTTTTGCAAGTTTGATCAAACTTAACCATTCGACCCCCATTTCACTTTCAATAGGTATACCGGGACTAGTCGAGGGCTAGCCGGGAGCTGCTGCCCCCAAAATGACCATTTTACCCTTGAATCTCAAATTGATGGAAATACCCCCGTAACCTTGCATTTCCCCCTGTGTTGCCAACCATGATTCGAATTCTCTCATTCTTTCCCTAGTTACTATCCGTAGGTGTCGACGGAGGATAAGAATCTGTCCGAAACCTTAAATGGACAATTGCGGACGAAAATGCCCTTAAGGTGCATAAATGAACTATGAAACATGTTTTTAACCAACATTTAATAAAATGTGAGATTAAGAAATATAGCATAAGAATTGTATTAATAATTAGCCGCCAAGTTACAAAAGATAGGAGCCAACCGGACCTGTTACATTGAAATTCCCAAAATGCCCCTACCCTATAATACCTACAAAACGTTTAACGGTTAACTTATACATAATTCTAAGCTACCTACCCTAATAACCCTAAGAGATCTACTCCACCTCCTCAGTGGCCGGAGTCAGATCCTCATCCATAGCGGCCGAAGCAGGGCCTGAAGTCGATGTACCACCAGTGGGACCTCCTGGTCGCGCCCAGCCCAAGTGCGCATAGACTGCACTCAGGTCTTGGCCCAGCTGGAGCACATTGCGATCCGTCTGCAACACCAGCTGCTCGAGGCAGTCAAGGCGGGACATGTCCACGCTCAGGGAGTCTAGGCGACTCATCAGCAGGTCCATCTAGGACTGCGAGAGGCCAAGTGTAGGTGCAGGCTCTGCCGTGGTAAATGCAGCCACTGCCGGGTTGGCGGAGGTAGATGGAGCCGAAGGCGAGGAAGGAGCAGCCCTTTTTCTTGCACGACTGCCCTGCGGCACATCGTAGGCCAACTGATTGTCGTCAATCAGCGAGATGTGCATTTTGGCGAGGCAGACAAAGTCCACCTTCTAAGTGACTTTTAGAGACCACTTCAATTCACCTACAAAAAAGGAATGACACGCAAAGGTATAGGTTAGTATATTCATATAAATAACTCGTAAGGAAGGTAAAAGACATAAAACAAAAGCTAGCAGCAGAGGTATGTACCTTCAAGAGGAACCTGGAAGTACTGTAGGATCTCCGTAATTTGGAAGCTATAGGGGAACGCGTTACCCCGAATCCGTGCTTGGCCCATGGGTTGCATGCCATATAGGGCCCAGTTGATATTGTGATACTCGGCTAGGGCCCACATCACCAAGCAGTCATCACGGGCCATCACTGCATGATTCCCGTTCCGCGGGACGAGAGTGTGAGTGAGGAGGTAATGGTAGATCCTCTACTCTACTGCCAAGCCGCTCACTTGAGGACTATTCTTGGCACTCTTAAGACCCAAATGGCCAATGATGCCTAGCGCCATGTCCTCCCCGAATGGAATGCCGACCGAATTGAAAGCCCATTCGGAATGGCCCGAGGCGAGGTTGTTCCCAGTCGCTGGAAGTTCCAGAACGGTCCCGAATTGCTCCAGGGACAGCTCTATCGGAATTCCACACACTTCTGACGTGAGCACGTCGTCCACGATCCGCATATTGCTGTAAAAGACCCGAACGAGTTGCGGGTACACGAGGTGGCTGAAACTCAGAAACCCCAGGAGATCGGCTGAGTCGAGGAAGGTTAGAATGTCCTCCGACGCCTCCTCGAAAGTGGTCCAGTCAAGGATCTTGGGTTCCATGACCGCCCGCTCCTTGAAGTTGGCTTCAAAGTTCCGCCATTGCGCGTCGGCAGAGATCCAATGGGGAATGTCGCACGGAGGAGGAGGTTGAGGGTTCTTGGACCTCAAAGGACGGCCGAAATGTTGGCTCATGGTGGTGGAAGCTATGGTTTTGGATTTTGGAGAAAGAAGAGAAGGGGAACTCGGGCAGAGAGCTAAGGGGAGAGAAATTTGAGGAGAATGAGGAGGAAGAAGGAAAGGGAGAGCTAGGGCACAAGAGGGAAAGTGAGAAATTTCAAGCAATTGAAGTGGAAAGGGGGGAAATTGATTCGAGCTCTGCTAGGGTTTCGATTGGGAGGAGAGGAAAAGGGTGAAAGTGAGAGAAGAGGAAAAGAGAAGCGTTTAAAACAGCTTCAGGTCGCAGTTCATTCGAATGCAATTCGAAATTCAATCGAATCCCAGCAGCATTTGAATGCGACATTCGATTGCCTCAAGAACTCTGCAATTCATTCGAGTGAATGACTATGGGGATTCGAATGAGGCCTTTTTGGTTAGGTTTATGTGTCCTTAATCCATCTCTAAAGGTCCCGAGCGAGTATGCGTATCCGGGGCATCTCGAAACCCTAATTTTCCCGCACGTGGTCTAGAAGCCTATCGACGTCCAAATTTCGGGACGAAATTTCAAATAAGGGGGTGGAATGTAACAACCCGACTTTTCCACATACGTAAAACCCGTTGGTTATGCCGTCGTGAGCGACCGGAGGCCAATTTGGGAAGAAAGAGAGGAGGATTTGACTTGTAACCTCTTTGGATTAGCCGCCAGGACTAGGTTTTCGTCATCCGGGAAGTTTCCAGTGTACTCGAAAGAGTTTCAACTCGAACAGGAATCGTTTCGAATACCGAAAAATACTCGTGGAAATTTTGGACGCAGCAAAATTGTCAAATATCTCTGAGTGGTAGTCCCCTGGTCGAAGGGAAAAGTCAATAGGTCACAACGGTATGCTCAAAATATTTTTAGGGCAACCGGTGTGAGGGATACTGAACAAAACGCGATCAAACGGGACCAAAACGGCCCTGGAAGGGATTTATCTCCCTCAGGAGATATTTCCCTTCAGTAAACCTTAAATAATAAAAAAAATAATAAAAGAAAGGAAGAAGGAAAAAGGAAAAGGAAAAAAGTGAAAATAGAAAGGCTATAAATAGTCGCTTAGGATTTCAAAAAAGTTTACGTAACTTTTCTCTTTTTCACAAATACCAGCCCCGTTCTGACACATCTCGGTTTCTTGCCAGAGTCTCAGAAAAATCGCCGGAGCACGCCGTTGCAACCAGGACGCTGCGAGCATCGAAGATATCTGACCGGAATCTCCATCAGATGTGGGTAACTCTAAGCCCACTGTCTATGTGGTTTATTTTCTGACTGTTTATGTGCATTTCTGTGTATGTGAATGAAAAACTATTTTATACAAACTATAGGAAACGAGTTAGGAAGGTTAGATTTTGATGATTTTGATGTTTGGAGACCGTAACTGTACTGATTGGATCACTGTGAAAATAAAAATGTTACATAAAGAAAACCCTTGGAGAAGTTACTCTCTGGGGCGATTTTTTTACTGTAGGATTCGAATGAATTCCCAAGGGATTCGAATGAAAGCTCTTAGGATTTCAGTCGAATGCATGAGGTTTCAATCGAATGAATGCCTGAGAAGGATTTCAATCGATTGAATTCTCAAGGGATTCGAATGAAAGAATCAATCGAATACTAAAACCCTATTCATTCGAATGCTTATTGAAAACTTGTGTTTTAAAAGGTTCTGTAGGATCCATCATGCATAGTTATGTGTACCTTTGTGAAACAAGAGCATGCATCATAAGGAATGGTCGTCATAAGAGTTAGGACGACCCTAGATCACAGGGGGTATCCACGTAAATTTAAAGGTGCATAATTGAACCCTAGGAAATAAAGCAGAGAACTAAGGCCCCCAATCACCAAGGATTCGGCCGGCCTTAGTCAGAGTCAGTATTTATATGATTAGGAAGATCCCATTCTCTTGGCACGTCTTACAGACAACGCCCCTCACCAATTCTACACACTGGATTGGTAAGAGCAACGCAGGTAGAGAGGCCTGAATATGAAAGAAAAGAGAACAGGCAAAGGCCTGAAAGCAAAGAGAACAGGAACAATCCTGTAAGAAAGAAAGGAGGACCCCATAATAAAGAACTAAGACTAAAGTAAAGAGAAACGAGTCCATGCCTGATCGCGACAAAGGGCTGGTCCCTCGCCATCCTGGTAAGGGGGCGGTGGTACCTAAAATGATTGATGAATTACCTCCAATGAGCCTAGCGTGGTTAGCTACCACTCCGGTTAAAGCGCTGCCGGGTCATCATGATAGGGAATAGAAGGAGGTTGTAACCGAGGCCACGGTTACATGGGCGGAAGGACTAAAAAGAAGAAGGACGCTAACCAGGGTAAGCTGGTATGCGTAAGAAATTCCCCAGATTCCCTCATGCACTATATAGTCACATGTATGATGAAGAGAATGAATGTATGAGAATATGTATGTATGTATGTATGTATATCTGCTTATGCATTATGTATATATCTGTACATGCATTATGTATCGTCAACGGAATGACCCAAGACGAATAGTATGTCCTTAGTAGCAACATACAGTTAATGAGCACGAAGCCTAGGTAATAACAAGAGTAGTACTCCAATCACCTAGTAACTTAGGTAAAGCTGCTCAGGAGATAGCTACAAGATAATAACAGGTAGGTAGGTTAGTATATGTGACACGTAGAGGTTTCCTGAGTGGCCTAGACTCTACCCGAGTAATTGAACTATAGAAGCCACGCCGAGTTTCCACTAAGAACGAAGTCATTCTTATCCCCACTCGCGTATGACTCCAGCTCACAGATATGTCATCGTCGCCTGCTAAGGACATATGGTTGTTCACCCGCTCGCGACAACGCAACTATCGCACCTACACTCTGCTTGAGACCAATACCTTTGTAACACCCTGCGTTCCTGGGCGCGAAAAACCCGTTAATTTCGTCGCTGAGGATGGCCGGGAAAAACGCCAAGGAATCAAGGTCAGAAGAGTTAAGCCCCGAAACCCTAGGGATTTGAGGACACGGGCTAGGTTTAGTTGCCCCGTAATTTTCCAGAGTGGTCGGACGAGTTTCGACTCGAACGAAAATTTCTCGGATACCGAAAAATGCCCGACGGATTTCTTGACTTGGCAAGAAAGTCCCAAATCCCTGGAAAAAACTACCTAAGACCGAAGGGAAAAATAAATGGATCACAACGACGTGTCCGAAATATTTTTAGGGCAATCGGGTGTAAGACGTTTCGAACAAAAAGTGATCAAGTGAAAACGGAGCCAGACAGGAGTGGGTTAAGCTTCTAAGGGAAGTTAAATAAAAAATAATAATATAATAATAATAATAATAAAGGAAGCAACAACTTCTAAAGAAAGAAAAAGAAAAGAAAGAGAAGGAAAAAAGAAAAGAAAATAGCTTCACTGTGCGTGGTTATAAATAACCACGTAACTTTTGAAAATTTACGTTAACTTTCAGCTTCTTTCACAAACCACCGGTCCCGTTCCGACACATCTAGGTTTCATGCCGAAGTCTCAGAAAAATCATTGGAGCACGCCATCCTGAAGAGGAAATTCTCCACTTCGAACCTACCGATTCAGAATCTCCATCAGAAGTGGGTAACCCTAAGCCCACTGTCTATGTGGTTTAATTTTTAACTGTGTATGTGTTGTTTTGTATTTCTGATTATGAAAATGTTAAGTAGAGTTTTTGAGGGAATCAGGGTAAAAAGGGTTTTGGGAAATTTTGATAAATGAAATGTATAACTGTACTGATTGGAACCCTAGAAACAGTGGAAAACTGAGAACTGAAGTCTCGGGGATGCGATTTTGAAGCTTTCATTCGAATCCCTGAGGTTTTTAGTCGAATGAAAGCCAAAGGCCAGCTTTCATTCGATTGAATCCCCATGCAGTCGAATGAAAGGAAATTTCAAGATTTCAGTCGAATGAATCCCATAGTATTCGAATGAAAGAATGCTGAGGATTTCAGTCGAATGAAACCCACTTTCAACCGAATGAAAGAACTCTTAGGGATTTCATTCGAATGCCCCTCTAAGTATTCGAATGAAACCTGGCAGACTTGAGATTTTAGTGGTTTCAAGGGATCCAATGAGCAAGGTTAGGTCTAGTATTATACGATAAAGCATGCATCATGAGGATAGATCACTAGAGGTTATGGTATGACAAAGGCTAATGAATGAAGATGATAATGAAATGTAAGAACAAGAATAGTACAGAAAGATAAAAGCGCATATAAAGATGGTTACGAATAAAAAAGGACATCGTGCCTATATGGCTTAGCCCAAAGGAAGGCGGCCAAGGAATATGATACCGGTTAAATAAAATGTTAAGGTCATGCATAGTGCGCAAGAGCAGGCTCAAAGGGAACGCAGGCATTGTGCACGTCACCATGCTCGAAGAGAACGCATGGGGCTCGATCACGTCACCAGGCTCGAAGGGAACGCATGGGACACGATAACCTTGCATACATGTCTATATGGTTATGATGTGAGTATGTCTCGACCCTGTCACCATGCTCGAAGGGAACGCATGGGGCAAGGTCACCGGGCATACATGTATGTGTGTAGTATACTAGTACGGTCAAGGATAGAAAGCACGAGAACTTAGATAAGCAAGATTAGATTCCCCAGTCACCTAGCTAATTTAGATAAAGTTGTTCAGGGTTTTTAGGAAAGATAATAACTTGTAGGATGTTAGTATGCACGTTCACTTAGAGACCCCTGAATGGCCTGGAAGATAACCGAGTAAATGAACGATTGATGATGCGAGGGATACAACGCCCTAGCTAGTTGGCCTATGCTTAAGTCATAGGTTTCCCTGGCTAGGTAGTTGAATGCTGGGCTATGAACTATTACTGTTCTAGTTTATTAGTCGAAATTAAGGTTACTGAAAATACGGGCCAATTTGAACCTCCTTTTGGAAATAAATGCATAAGAACAATAAAGAGTCGTGCGAGTAATATAACGACTAACGACATAACTAAAAGGGTATATGAGTAGGAATGCATACCTATAGTACGGAGCTTTAGCGGCAGACTGTACACATAGAGGCCCGAAAAATACACAACATTTCATCTTAATAAAGTACATAAAGTTCATGCATAAGTCTATCCAAAGGAGATAATATACATAACCAGTAGCAGTGATATACAGACGCGAAGACTAATAGTGACTACATACACGAGCGGCACCTCTCGCTTCGTGTATGGTACAACAACCTAACTCTGCAGACGGGTCCAGCTGACCTCCACCTACTCGAAGTCTCCTAGACGCTCCAGGGGCTCCTCCTCATCGCTACTGTTCAGACCTGCCACCGCCGAGAAGCCGCGTGGGGCGAATCGCTGTGGTCGGGCCGTCAATATCCTCTTCCGTGCAGTGGTCAGGCGACCTCGAGCTCGAACTGGAGGGGTGTACGTACCTGGGTCAGTAGCAGGCGTCGGGGCTGGCGTGGGTGTCTGCTCCGGCTCTGAGGGAGGCATCTCCTCATCGCCGTTGAGGCAAATCGAGTCCCTGCTGCTGCTCCCCGAACGCTCGTCCACCCAAATCGGGTTCAGCGGTGAAGTGCCTGGGGCTCCTAGCCTCGGTCTGGGAGGATGATCCTGCTCGTCAGGTAGGCGTGCGGGCGTGTAAGTACTCATCTCCAAGAGGGTGTCGGTGCGGTAGTTGCGCATGCGCGTGCGCGTGAAGAGCCACACATCCTTGGCTGGTGGTGATGCCATAGCTGCAAACTAGATCCATAATCGAGTGGGGGTGAGAACTCTAAGTCCTCAGTGGGTCCCTATGGCTACTTATGATTCATTTACTCGAATATCCTCCAGGCCGCTCAGGGATTTCTAAGTGAACATGCATACTAACACCCTACTGATTATTATCTGGCCTAAGGTCCTGAACGGCTTTATCTACTTTACTAGGTGACTGGGGAACTAGTCTTGCTTATCTAAGTTCTCGTGCTTGTGAATCCTACGATTCATTTATAATTAAACTATCTGTCTCGGGTCGTTCCCTTGACGTCACATCATACATGAACATCCATGACTATGCATATATACTTTATCACATATATACTGACATACATATAGCTGTTCATTCATCACATCACTACACAT